>VMDO01006622.1:74840-98453 GCA_007922755.1 Pedetes capensis
TTTTTTTTGGTGGTACTTGGGGGTTGAATCCAGGACCTTGCACATGCTTTGCAAATGCTTTGCCACTGGGGCTGCACCTTGAACCCATTTTTCTTTTATATCTTTTTTTTTTTTTTTTTTGTGGTACTGGGGATTGAACCCAAGGCCTTGCGCTTGCATGCTGTGCAGGTGCTGGACCAATGAGCTGCACCCTCAGCCCATTATTTTTACTTTTTGAGACAGGATCTCACTAAATTACACAGACTGCCTCTGGTATTGAACTTGCGATCCTTCTGTCCCCGCCTCCTGAGCAGCTGGGATTACAGGCGTGTGCCACCCCGCCTGGCTCTTATTTTATATCTTGAGACAAGGTGTATCTAAGTTAATGCAGGATTTCTCTGGCATCCAATTTGCAATCCTCCTGCCTCCACCTCCCAACTACCTGGGGTTAAAGGCATGAGTCACTACACCCAGCTTTATTGATTCTTTGTATTGTACTAAAGTTTCCATTTTTATTAATTCATGTCCTGATCTTTATTATTGATTTCCATCTACTAATTTAGGGCTTGGTTTGTTCTTGTTCTTTTATGACCGTTGTTGTTGTTGTTGTTAGGTGCCTTGGAGCTGGGTTTGGCACACTAACCCTAACTCATCACAACCCTCATAGGGTTTTCAATGACTAATTATTTTGGGAGTGGATTGCCATGATCTTCTCCTGTTTTTGCAGTGGTAGGGATTGATCCTGGGTCCTCAGAGAGTACAGAGCAGCACTTTACCAACTGAGCTAAGCCACACCCCTTTATAACCATCACCCTTTATAACCATCACCCTTTACAACCATGATGAGGTACATCATTAAAGTTATGTTCTTATGGTTGTGGGGTTTTTTGTTTGTTTTCCATTACTGGGTTTGAATCCATGGACTTGTGCATGCTAGACAAATGCTCTACCACTAAGCCACACCCCAAGTCCCCTTTTATTTTTATTTTATTTATTTGTTTTTGCAGCACTAAGGGGCTGAACCTGGGGCCTTGTGCATACTGCAAGTGCTCTACCACTGAGGTATACCCTCAGTGCTTTTTTTGTTTTTTATCTTGAGACACGGTCTCCGTAAATTACCTAGGCTGCCTCTGGCCTTGAACTTGTGTTAATTGTGCCTCAACCTCCCAATTCACAGGGATTAGAGGTGTGTGCCACCGTTCCTGGTTCATGTTACTGACTTTCTTGTCCAGGTCCTGAGTTGACTTCCTTATATCATTCTTCTCCGTTTGAATCCTCTTTGTGGCTATTGGTCATGCTTAAAACCAGCCTTTTGAATTATTCATCTTGTATTTCAACCATTTTAGTAACTTTGGATTCAGTTATTGAGGACTTGAGATCTTTTGGAAGAGTCATGCTCCCTTCCTTTTTCATGTTTCATGTTTTTCTAACTTTTTGATTTGTGCATCTGTTCAAATGGATACCTCTTCTGGTTCTACGTGGGGCCTTCTTGGTTAGTGACCTTCTCTTGAAGGCTCAATCCCCAGTGCCACTTAGAGAGAAGAAAACAAACCACCATCGCAGCAGCATCACCAAACCAGATTCAGAAATACAATGAAAACAAAGCATATTACTACAACACCAATAACCATAGGGGAAAAAAAGGCAGAAATAATGTAAACTATAAAGTGAAAAATTAATTAAGATAACAGTAATAATGAAATAAGTGAAGGGAGCAGGAAAAGGGATAAAAGAAGCAAGTTAAAAGAACAGATAATGAAGAAAGAATTGGGGAACAGGGAGAGAAAAGAGCAATAGAAAAAAATCTGATTATAAAATAAAAAATGCATAAATAATATTAGATAAGAGGAATAAAAAAGAAAGAACAATAAACTATTAAAATATAGTAAAAAGAAAAGGAGGAAAAATATTTTTTAAAAATGACAAAGAATTGAAGAGACTTCTTTCTGGGTCCTTAATGTTGGAATCTGCTAGGAGGAGGGTGTTTGCAGCCATACCACTGTGGCATCCAATCCCATGAGATCTTGGAAGCTAAGCAGGGTCAGACCTAGTTAGTACTTGGATGGGAGACTGCCTGGGAATACCATGTGCTGTAGGCTTGGGAGAAGGACCCAGCAACCCACTCCCCAAAAAACAATCAGCCATTGAAAACCCTGTGAGTAGCAAAGAATGACTGACAATAGTGTTTCATCTGTTGTACATAGGATCACTATGAGTCAGATACCGGCTCAACAGCACCTAACATCAACAACAACAACAAAAAAGAGGGTATGGTGAGTTGTAAGTGGAGTCTCTTATCAGTCCTACTGTGTAAGCTGGTACTGTATGCTGGCTTATGGCCCAAGTTGGTCTACGTTCAGTTTTCTTCATCAGGACTGCATTCACTTTAAGGAGCTTCTCTTCTTTGCATACTTGGAGCTGCTGCCTGGTGTAGTGAGCTTTGTGGCCTGTGGGCCAGGCAGGTTCTCCCAAAATGGCCCCCAGTTTGTACACCCAGAGCTTGCTAATATCCAAGCCAAGGGTGACCCCTGAGTGTGTTGGAGATTGGGGGAAGCAAACAGAGCACTGAGATCTACTGTGGAGGGAAAGAACTAAGGTAACCTGGCATTCCATGTGCCAGTGTCAGCACATTCAGATTCCACTCAGCAGTAATCCACTCTGCAGGTGAGAGGTTATGGAATTTGAGTGATTGCTGGACCTGGGCTAAGAGCTCTGGTTCCATCTGCAGCAAACCAGGCAGCAGGGAGCACCTTTAAGAGGCCAAGCTAGTACACTCTCACAAGCTTGGGGCTGTCAGTCTCCATAGTTGTCCTCCGGTGATAAGGCCCTTTCATGGCCACAGGGAGCAGGGCCACTGACCACCATGCCCTGCTCAGTTTGAGCCCCATGCTGCCTAAACTTCTCAGCAAGTCCATGTCCGACCCTCCCTCTCTCCACAGCTGCCTCTCTGGCCTATCTCCCACCCAGACATTGTGACAGTGTGTCCCCAGGTTCTCTGAATTACAATTTTTCTTTGTTTTCAGATCCACGGAATAGCCAAGTCTCAAACAATAGGCCCCCTTCAAGATGGTGCCTGACTATAGCAATGCAAAATATGGGAAGCAACAAAATGAATTTCTTGTCTAGTGCTGGTCTGTCACACAGGAACAGTCAATGGCACACCAGATTTCTCCCTGAATTTAAAGCTTGTGAGAACTATGGGCTCATCTTGTGGCTAGGACTTGCCAGTATGTTGTTACAGGGCTGTCTGACTTACCTTGTGGTTGTGGCTTCAGCTTCCCTTCCCCACTCCAAGGAGCTGGGGCTGGAGCTGCAAGCTGTTTCCCACTTTTTGCTGCATAGCCTTTCTGTTTCTCTTGTTTTTCTGCTGTCTTGTCACCTCTTTCATGCTTTCCAATACTCTCCCACTCTTCCTCTCTTTCTTTCTTCGGAATAAAGCCTATCCCTTGTTACCCTGACTCTTCTCATTCACAGAGTCACATGGAAGCAGCTTCTAAGCCTCGTCTTACCCCAGAAGTCCTATTTTTTCTTTTGAATTCTTTGACCTATGGGTTATTTAGATGTGTAACATTTAGTTTTCAAATATTTGGGATATTTTCTAGAGATCTTTCTGTTACTCATTCTAGTTTAATTCTGTTGTGTCCAGGGAACATAATTTGTCTGACTTCAGTTTTATTAGGTTGACTGGGACTTGTTTTATGGTTGGTAATGTGGTCTGCCTTGGTCAGTGTTCCTTGTGCCCTAGAATAGAGTATATATTCTACTCTTGTTTTGTAGGATGCCTTATCAATGTCGGTTTGCTCAAGTTAGTTGGCAGTATTGTTCAGATCTTTTCTTACTGAACTTCTGTATGTTTCTATCAATTATTGAGAGAGGAGAATTGACATTTCCCTACCAAAATTGTGGGACTGTCTGTTTCTCCTTGCAGGTATATCATCTTTAATTCACATATTTTGCATAGCCTTTGCTCTGAAATCTACTTACAGAGCTAGGCATGATGGCTCATGTCTGTAATACTAGCTACTTTGGAGGCTGAGATGAGAGTATCACTTGAGTTCATGAGTTTGAAACCAGACTGGGCAATATAATAAGACTCTATCTCAAAAAAAAAAATGAGATCTACTTGTTCTGATATTAATATAATTACCTAGCTATTTTGATTAGTGTTAACATGGTATTAACTATCCTATTATTTTAACTTCTCTGTCTTTATATTTAATAGGCAGCACAGTTACATATTTTTATACATTTTGTCAATGTGTGCTTTTTAGTTGGAATATTTAAAATGTTTACCTTTAATGTGATTATTGTTATCATTATATTTGTCTGTCATCTTCATTCTTTGTTTTTTATTTGTCCTATCTTTTTTCTCACTTTATTCTTTTAATACCTTCTTTTGAATTTAGTATTTTTTCAGCTTTATCTCACTTGTTGGCTTATTAACTGTTATTCTTTATTGTTTTAATAGTCATTAGTATTTTTCCATTTTTGTTTCTCATTTTTGTGTTGTTGACATGTATTTTACTTTGTAATGTAATCCCATATTTACTTGGTAATATAATCCCATATTACATTGCTGCTCCCCCTTTGGGGGGGGAGGTGCTGGATATTGAACTCAGGGCTTCATGCATTCTAGGCAAGTGCTCTGTCACTGAGCTGCACCCCTAGCCCAGTAAACTGTCTTTTAGAGAAATTTAAATAATGGAAAAAAAATCAATGTATTTATCCATGTATTCTTCCTCTGTAGATTTGTTTTCATATGGTAACTTTTTTTTTCTGCCTGAAGGTTTTGTTTTTTTTACATTTCTTGTAGTACAAGTCTGCTGCTGATGAAATTGTTCAGTTTTGCTGTGTCTAAAAATGGTATTTTACCTGTTTTTTTTTTTGTTGTTGTTGTTGTTGGTTTTTGTTTTTTGTGCTGCTGGGGGTTGAACCCAGGGCCTCGCACTTGCATGCTCTGCAAGTGCTGGACCACTGAGCTACACCCTCAGCTCATTTTTTTACTTTTTGAGACAGGGTCTTGTTAAGTTACACAGACTGCCTCTGGTCTCGAACTTGCGATCCTCCTGCCATGGCACCCAGCTTGATTATGATATTGTTATGAGGAAGACATGTTGGTTCCAGAGAAGGAAGTCCTGGCAGTCTGATGCTTGGGTCCAGGGCCCCAGAGGCTGATAATAGGCAGCAATTACCTTTGCCTCCCTCCTGGCCAGCCCCACCATCCCCCTCCATAGCAGTACCTCTGTTTGCCTTTGTTTCCCCATATAAAAGAATTCATATGAGACACCGAAATTACAGTGTATAGACTAAGTTTATTAAAAATAGAGAATATAGACATAGGTTATAAAATAGTAACTACACCTTCAAGAAGTGAAAGCAAGCAGTAGTGAAGGGCCACTGCTGCCCCCAGCTAAGGTCAGCTGTGATCTTTATAGTGGGGTTTGAGCCTTCAGGGAAAGAAAAGAAATGTTTACCATGGGGGCACATGCCCAGAATGGGTTAATGGACTCCTAATGTCTTCATGAATGTGCAAACTATCGGACAATATCATTAATATCACATACCAGCAAAATTCTACTAAAGATCATTCAGAAGCGACTCCAGCAGTATATAGACAGGGAATTACGGGAAAATCAATCGGGATTCAGAAGAGGGCGGGGAACCAGGGACATCATTGCTGATGTCAGGTGGAAAGCAGACAATATCAGAAAGATGTCTATCTATGTTTTATTGACTATGCAAAGGCATTTGACTGTGTGGATCATAATAAATTATGGATAACACTTCGGAAAATGGGAATACCAGAACACCTAATTGTGCTCATGAGAAATCTGTACATGAACCAGGAGGCAGTTGTTCGAATAGAACAAGGAAACACTGAGTGGTTTAAAGTGGAGAAAGGTGTGCGTCAGGGCTGTATACTTTCACCCTATCTCTTCAATTTATACACTCAGCAAATAATCCAAGAAGCTGGACTTTATGAGGAAGAACGCGACATCAAGATTGGAGGAAGACTCATTAACAACCTGCGTTATGAAGATGACACAACTCTTCTTGCTGAAAATGAAGAGGATTTAAAACATTTAATGATGAAGATCAAAGATCATAGCCTTCATATGGGTTACAACTAAACATCAACAAAACAAAAGTCCTTACGACTGGGTCAGCACGCAACTTCACAATAAATGGAGAAAAGATTGAGGTTGTCCAAGATTTTGCTTTGCTTGGCTCTATAATCAACACCTGTGGAAGCAGCAGTCAAGAAATCAAAAGACACATTGCTCTAGGAAAAGCTGTGGCAAAAGATCTCTTTAGAGTATTGAAAAGCAAAGATGTCACATTGAAGACAAAGGTGCGTCTGACTCATGCCATGGTATTTTCAGTGGCATCATATGGTTGTGAAAGCTGGACATTGAACAAGAGAGACAGAAAAAGAGTTGATGCTTTTGAATTGTGGTGCTGGAGACGTCTATTGAATATACCATGGACTGCCAAAAGAACCAACAAATCTGTCCTAGAAGAAGTACAACCAGAGTGCTCCTTGGAAGCAAGAATGGCCAAACTGCGTCTTATATATTTCGGACATGTAGTCAGGAGAGATCAATCCCTGGAGAAGGACATCATGTTTGGGAGAGTGGCAGGTCAACGCAAAAGAGGAAAACCCTCCACCAGATGGATTGACACAGTGTCTGCAACAATGGGCTTAAACATAAATAAGATCGTTTGCTTGACACAGAATCGGCAAGTGTTTCGATCTGCTGTACATAGGGTCGCTATGAGTCGGACTTGACTCGACGGCACCTAACAACAACAACAACAGTGTCTTCAGGGACTGGGCTCAGAGGGAGGCATTTCAAAAGGTTAGAAATCTAGGCAGCACTGGCACCTAAAAACAACAACAACAGCAACAACCGGACTTGATAAAGGAGTAGAATCTACCATACAATGCCCTTTTTGATTGCTGCGGTTGCTGTATGTCTCACACATTCTTATCATCCTTCCTGGATGAATGTAGAAGTGAGGAATGATTTTAATTTTCTGTTTCCTACTAGCAAGTATGCTGTTTATAAGGGCATTATTTATCAGGGAAGCATGGACCATCAGCCCCCAGCCTTTGTCCCACAGAAGACTTATGTTGATATTTATATTACAAGTGGCTGGGCAGCACATGGCTAGGCTGGGAGGTAACTGGCTGAGGAGACCTCTATTCCTTTTCTTCTTGCCTATTACTCTTTTAACAGTATGGCTTGTATTTTTCTTCCTGTTTCTCCTTCCTTCCCCCTCCCTCTTTTCTTTTCTTTTCCTTTTCCTTTTCCTCACTGCTGGTGATTGGACCTAAGGCCTCACACATGCTAGGTAAGCTGAGCCTCATGGTTGGACTTTTGCTTAAAGTTCTTGTGTTTATAGTTTTTACCAAATTTGGAAAAATTTTGGCTGTTCAACTTTTTTTTTTTCCTCTCTTCTCTTTTGGAGTCTCTAGTTACACATATATTAGGCTTTTTGAAGTTGTCTCTCTTCTTCATGATGTCCTTTTCTCCTTCCTAACTTCTCCTCTTCCTTTGTTCTTTCCTTCTTTCCTTCTCATGATAAATACAAATAATAAAATTCATCATTTTAACTTTTTTTTTTCTTAGACTGAGTCTTGTTGTATAGGCTCCACTCAAACTCACTTTGTACCCCAGGCTGGCCTTGAACTTGCAGTGCTCATGCTTCAGCCTCCTCAGTGCTGAGGTTATAGGTATGCACCACCAGACCCAATGCATTTGAACCATTTTTTAAGTATACACTTAAGTGGCATTAAGTACATTTATATTGTATCCAACATTTAACATCCATCTCCAGAAATTTTTCATTTTCTCAGTTTGAAACTTTATACCTATTAGTAACTCCCCATTCTGCTCCCCCTTGCTTTTGACATCCACCATTCTATTTGCTCTAGTTGTGAATTAAATGGAATCATACAATATATGTCCTTTTGTCCTTGACTAATTTCACTTAGCATAATGTCCTCAAGGTTTATCTTTGTTGTAGCATGTGTCAATTTATATCCTTTATAAGACTAAAATAATATTCTTTCAAAATCTTTCTCTCTGTGTGTCTGTGTCTCTGTCTGTCTGTCTCTCTCTCTCTTTTTTTTTTTTTCCAGTACTGGGGGTTGAACCCAGGACCTCAAACTTGCATGCTTTGCATGTGCTGCATTACTGAGCTGCTGCCTCCAGCCCTTATTTATTTATTTGTTTGTTTAGTTAGTTAGTTAGTTATTTTTGCTTTTTTTGAGACAGAGTCTTGCTAAATTGCGCAGACTTCCTCTGGTCTCAAACTTGTTATCCTCCTACCCCCACCTCCTGTGCCACTGGGATTACAAGCTTGTGCCACCTCGCCTAGCTCAAATTCTCTCTCTCTCTTTTCTTCTTTCTTTTCCCTCCCTCCCTTCCTTTCTTTCTTCTCTTTTTGCAGTACTTGGAAGTTGAACCCAGGGCCTCATATGTTGCAAGTGCTCTACCACTGGGCTGCACCTGTCTCCCCATTTTTAATATTTTATTTGGAGACAAGGTCTCGCTAAATTAGACAGTCTGTCTCTAGCTTTGAACCCATGATCTCCCTCCCTCAACTTCCTTGTCTCTGGGATTACAGGTGTGTACTACCACACCCAGTTTCAATTTCTCTTTCCTTTTTTAATTTTTAATAGTTTCTGTGGTTGTGTCTTTAAGTTTATTGCTATTGTCTTCTGTAGCATCTGTTCTGTTCTTAATTTTTAATCATATCTAATGTAATTTCATCTATAGAAGTTCAAATTGGGCTCATTTTTAATCTGTACATCTCTTTTAACTATTTTTTTGGAAACAATGTCTTCCCCTGTAGTTGGAGCTGGCCTGAACTTGCATTGTAGCCGAGGCTGACCTCAAACTCATCATCCTCCTTTTTCATTCTCTCAAATGCTAGGATTACTGGTATGCACTACTATGTCCAGGTTCTATCTTTTTAATTTTTTATTCTGTTTTTTCTTTATTTTAAATGTTAGTGGGGACATTGTTGGTAGGTGTCAAAGAATCAGGTATGACTTATAGTGATGCTATGTACAACAGAACAAACACTTCCTGACTCTGTGCCAGGCACTTTTTTTTTTTTTATGTTTAAGTTGGAGAACTGGTAAGGAAAGGAACCCTTAGATCCAGTAGACTAATACCTTGCAGAGCAAGAAGCACCCTTCAGGATCATCCAGTTTAGTGCTCTTCTTTTCCTGATGGCAACACCAATAGCCAGAGATGGTAAGGGAATTTATAGTTCATCTTCTATACATCCACCCTAGACCAGATGCCATTCTAAAAGCTTATAGGAATATGTTGTTGTTATTGTTAGTGACATCAAGTTGGGTCCGACTCATAGCAACCCTATGTACAACAGAACAAAACACTCCCTGACTCTGTGCCAGTACATAATCTTGTTTAATATTTAAATCCATTGTTGCAGACACTGTGTCAATTCATCTAGCCAAGGGTCTTCCTTTTTTTCATTGACCTGCTACTCTCCCAAGCATAATGTCCTTCTCCAGGGAATGATCTAAAATATGTAAGACGGAGTCTAGCCATCCTTGCTTCCAAGGAGCACTCTGGTTGTACTTATTCTAGGACAGATCCATTAGTTCTTTTGGCAGTCAATATTTGTCTTTAGTACCACAATTCAAAAGCATCAGTTCTTCTCCTACTTCCCTTATTCAGTGTCTTTCATTTCACAAGCATATGATGGAATTGAAAATGCCATGGCATGAGTCAGGCACACCTTCTTCTTCAATGTGACATAAAGAAGTCTTTGGGAACAGCTTTTCCCAATGCAGTGCATCATTTGATTTCTTGATTGCTGCTTCCATGGTTGTTGATTGTAGAACCAAGTAAAGCAAAATCTTGGACAACCTCAGTCTTTTCTCCCTTTATTGTGAGTTGCGTACTGACCCAGTTGTAAGGATTTTTGTTTTCTTGATGTTGAGGTGCAATCCATACTGAAGGCTATGTTCTTTGTCCTCCATCAGTAAATGTTTCAAATTTTGTTCACTTTCAGCAAACAGAGTTGTGCCATCTGCATAATGCAGGTGGTTAATGAATCTTCCTCCAGTCTTGATGCCGCATTCTTCATAAAGTCCAGCTTCTTAGATTATTTGCTCATCATAGAGATTGGAGAGGTACGGTGAAGTAATACATCCCTGATGCACCCTCTTCCTGACTTTAAGCCAAGCAGTGTTTCCTTGTTTGAATGACTACCTCCTGGGCCACTTACAGATTCCTCATGAGTACAGTTAAGTGCTTTGATATTACCATTCTTCGCAATGTTATCCATAATTTATTCAGATTCACACAGTCAAATGCTGTTACATAGTCAATAAAACATAGATAGACATCTTCCTGGTATTTTCTGCTTTTGGCTAATATCCATCTGACATCAGCAATGATGTCCCTGGTTCCATGCCTTCTTCGGAATCTGGCTTGATTTTCCAGCAGTTCCTTGCTGATATGCTGCTATAGTCGCTTTTGAATAATCTTTAGCAAAATTTTACTTCTGTGTGATGTAAATGATACCATTCAATAATTTCCACATTTGGTTGGATCCTCTTTCTTTGGAATAGGCACAAATATGGATCTCTTCCAGTTAGTTGGCCAGATATCTGTTTTCCAAATTTCTTGGCATATACAAGTTAGCACCTCCAATGTTACTCAAAATGAGGAGGAACAATTGTGAACATCCATTAATAATTGGAATATGGAATGTACATAGTATGAATCTAGGAAAATTAGAAATTGTCAAAAGGGAACGAGTGCATAAGCATTGACATTCTGGGCATCAGTGAGCAAAAATGGACTGGTATGGGTAATTTTGAATCAGATAACTGTGTGGTCAACTATGCCCAAAATGACAGATTAAAGAGAAATGCGATTACATTCAGCATCAAAAAAACACATCTCAAGATCTATCATGAAGTACAATGCTGTCAGTGATAGAATAATATCCATATGCCTATAAGGAAGGCCAGTTAATATGACTATTATTCAAATTATACACCCACCACTAAGGCTACTGATGAAGATAGGGAAGATTTTTGCAATCAGAACGTACTGATAATTACTGGTGACTAGAATGCAAAAGTTAGAAACAAAGAAGTAGTTGAAAAATATGGCCTTGGTGACAGAAACGATGCTGGCGATTGCATGATAGAATTTTGTCAGACCAATGACCTTTTCATTGCAAATGCATTTTTTCACTAACTTGAACCGCAGCTATACACATGGAATTCACCAGATGGAACATACAGGAACCAAATTGACTGCATTTGTGGAAAGAGATGATTGATAAGCTCAATATCAAATGTCAGAACAAGACCAGGTGCTAATTGTGGGTTACCATAAAATGCTCATATGCAGGTTCAAACTGAAACTGAAGAAAATGAGAACAAGTGTATGAGGGCCAAAGTATGACCTTGACTATGGCCCACCTCTATTCAGAGACCACTTCAAGAACAGGTTTGATGTATTAGACACTAATGATCAAAGACCAGATGAGTTGTGGCATGATATCAAAGACATCATTCATGAGAAAAGCAAAAGGTTATTAAAAAAAAAACAGGAGAAAAAGAAAAGATGAAATTTCATGTCAGAAGAGACTCTGAAACTTGCCCTTGAACATCACGCAGCTAAAGTAAAAGAAAGACATGACGAAGTTAAAGAATTAAACAGAAGATTTCAAAGGGCAGCATGAGAAGACAAAATCAAATATCATAATGACATGGAAAGAGCTGGAGATAGAAAAACAAAAGGGAAGAGCATGCTTTGCTTTCTCAAGCTTAAGGAATTGAAGCCTCGAGTGGCAATAATGAAGGATTCTGCAGGGAAAGTATTAAATGATGGAGGAAACATCAAAAGAAAATGGAAGGAATACACAGAGTCAGAAAAAAAAAAATAAAAAGAATTGGTGGATGACTAGCCATTTAAGAGATTGCACATGATCAGGAACCAATAGTACTGAAGGATGAAGTAGAAGCTGTCTTGAAGCAATTGGCAGAACACAAGGCTCCAGGGATTGATGGAATGCTCATAGAGATGTTTTGTTGGTTGGGTACAGAGGAGTAAGACTTGCTATATCCATTCTGCCGATATTATATCACTTTTGCTTATACATTCATCAACTTACATATTTTACAGAATCATGTTTCCCATGTATTCATATAGTTGCATCATATATTTTAAGATTTTCCTCTCCCCCTTTTCCCCTCTACTTTATTTCTTCTCTTTCCTCTGTTCCCACCCACTGATCCCCCTTCTTTCACCTTGTTTATATTTTCCTTCTTTAATACATATGAATTTTAATTTTTATATATCTACATACATATAGTTTTGTTTTGGTTTTTTTTGCTTTACATTAGATTTATGTCCCACATATGAGTGAGAATATATGGCATTTCTCTTTTTGAGGCTGGGTTAGATTACTTAAGATGATATTCTCCAGTTCCATCCATTGTGCCACAAATGCCGTTATTTCATTCTTCTTTATTGCTGCATAGTATTCCATTGTGTATCTAAAATACAATATTTCAATCCACTCTTCTGCTGATGGACATCTTGGTTGATTCCATACCCTTGTGATTGTGAAGAGGTTTTTTTTTTTTTTTTTTTTTTTTTTTTTACTTTTTGAGACAAGATCTCACTAAATTATGCAGACTGCTTCTGGTCTTGAACATGGATCCTCCTGCTTCTGCCTCCCAAGTGGCTGGGATTACAGGCATGCACCCCTGCACCCAGCTCACGATTGTGAAGAGTTCTATATTAGATGTGGAAGTGCAGGTATCCATGTGGTTTGATGACTTATCTTCCTTTGGGTATATTTATAGGAGTAATATAGCTGAGTCATCCACCTGTAGCCCAAACAATCCTTAGCAGCAAAAACTGTGCAGGCAGGATCATAATACCTGACTTCATACTATACTACAGGTTAATAGTGTCAAAAACAGCTTGGTACTGGCACAAAAATAGACTTGAAGATCAGTGGAACAGAATTGAAGACCCAAAGATACACCCATGTAACTACTGCTGCCTGATTTTTGACAAAGGGGCTAAGGATGTTCAATAGAGAAAAGATAGCTTTTTCAACGAATGGTGCTGGGAAAACTGGATATCCATGTGCAGAAGACTGAAAATAGACCTGTATCTCTCAGTCTGTATGAGAGGCAACTTGAAATGAATCAGAGACCTTAACATTAAACCAGCAACCTTAAAAATACTAGAAGAAAAGATGGGGAATACGCTCCAACACATAGGCATAGGCAAGTATTTCCTCAACAAGAATCCAATTCCCAGGAAACTGCACCAAGAATTGATAAGTGGGATTATATGAAGCTAAAAAGCTTCTGTGCAGCAAAGGAAACAGTCAACAGAGTAAAGACATGAAAAAATGCTCAGTGTTCCTAGTCATTAGGGAAATGCAAATCAAAACTACACTGATACTCCATCTCACTCCAGTATGAATGGCCAAGATTAACAAAATAATAACAAATACTGGTGAGGATATAGAGAAAAAAGAATCCTTATGTACCTACTATTTCTATTATTTGTGTCAATTCTGGTTAATTTTATTGATTTGTTTTTCTCATAGCCTGATAATCTTTGGGTGCCATACATTGTGAATTTTACCTCTTGGTTTCTAGATAATTTTATATTTCTCCTATTAACATCCCCGAGCTTGTGAAATACAGTTAAATTACTTGAAGTCAATTTGATCATTTTGATTCTTTTAAGATTTGTTAGGCAGGACCAAAGATAAGTTTAGTCTAGGGCAGAGTTTCTTATTAGCAGCATTATGACATTTTGGGCAAAATAATTCTTTGTTGAAAGAGAAGGAATCTTGTACTTATAGTTTGGGTTTTTTTTGTTGTTGTTGTTATTTGTTTGTTCTTTTTTCCTTTCTTTCTTTCTTGCTCTTTCTTTTCTTTCTTTCTTTCTTTTTTCTTTTTCTTTTTCTTTTTCTTTTGGATAGGATCTCACTATTTAGCCCACACGTTTTAATCTGTCCAGCTCAGGCTGGCCTTGAACTCATGATGCTTTTGCCACAGCCTCCCCAATGCCAGGACTGCAAGCATGCACCACCATGCCAGGCAATAGTATAGAATTTTTATAAGCATCTCTGGCTTCTGCTCTCTAGATGGCAGTATCACCACCCCTCCCAGTTGTGACAATCAAAAATGTCTCCAGATATTGCCAAATATCCCTCAGGAGTAAGGGGAGTTACCTTTACTTGAGAACCACTGCTTTAGAGTTAATTTTGCCTCACTACTATGGCAAGATCTTTCTGTGTATTCTACCCAAAACTCCATGAGTCATGAATTGTTTTTCAGCCTCTTTGGGATAGGCATTTTTCTTGGCCTTACAGTAAGTGCTGGGAATCCTTTTGGATGGTCTTTCCTAAGTCTTGGCACATGCATACACTGTCTGTATTCAATATTCAAGAAAGACCCTCTGAGGACCTCTGGAGTTCTCCTTCTGTGTAGCTCTCCAGTAGTCTGTCATTCAAACACCAGTCACTATGATCACCCAGATTCTCAGTTCCATCTTCTCAACACAGCAGGTCTGTGAGGCCTCATGTTGGTTTCCTATCATCTGCCTCTCATGGCTTGGAAGCTCTCAAGGCATTAATCTTAGGGCAGTAGAGTCCACCTTATTTGTTTCCTGTCTCTCAAGGATTTTGCTGTTGTCCGCTGACTTGAATTTTTTTTTCTCATATATTTTGTCTGCTTTTAGGTTGTTTCAGGTCAGAGGGTAAATTTGGTCTTTGTTACTTTATCTTGATCAGAAGCAGAAATCTCTTTAACTGAAAACTTGTTATTGGTTAAAGTTGAAAGCATTCTTAAAGATTTAGTAACCTAATTTCTTTCTTTTATCGATTTATATGAAACATGTATCTGTCATATTTTTTGTTCAAAGTCTTCTGTTGCCTGTAATTCTTTTGGCACAACATAAATATTAAATAGACCCTAAAGCTTTTTATCATTCTTTAATATACCTCTAATGCAGACATTCACAGTAATAACTAAGTAGTCATTTAGTGTGGGTCTCTGTTAAGTAGTAGCATACAATTAAAGGACATGTACTGACCTGGCTAAGTAGAACAGTGAAATGTGTCATGCTTTTAGGGCATTCCCACAGCAGGCTCAAAGGCTTTCAGGAGGCTTCTATCTATAACTCACATTTTTTAGCAGCTAAAGCATCAGTATCAAACCCTATTAGCTTGATTTAGGTTGTAAAGGACTGGTCAGCTAAGACAAGGGAGAAAAACATGAAAGAAGAGAAGAATCATTTTGAGCAGAGCATGCGATAAAACTATACTGAAGAATAATGCTATAAGATGGGAGTGACTTGGAACCCATTGGTGGTAAGCTGTTAGAGAAAGTGGAAGGGTAGCAGAATAGAAATAAAATGGAGAAGTCTTGCCTGTTTTGTGTAAGATTATGGTTGTTGGATATCCAAGGATGAAATAATTAATTTAGTGAGCTAATACCTGGGGAAGCAGATACAGCTGTAGTAGGTAGGCTAAAACTAGCTATATATGTGAGCTAAAACATAGCAAAACCATACTTTTAGTGAAATTTTGCATGTGCTATATAATAAATAGTATGAAATAATATATAACATATCAACCTGTAAGTTCCATGTGTTAAAGTAAGTCATAATTCCGTGACTTTGAGATGGTAATGATATACTGTAGCAAAAAAAGAGTTGAATAAGAATTTTTTGTAATTTTACAGCAAACTTTCTTATAAATGGATGTGATGGTAATAAGACTGAAAAACTGTGGGAGAAGTATCTGCTTCTGTTGAGTGATTATAAGTAATCATGGTAGGAGTTCTTGTGGATATGGGAAGAATGCATAAGAGCATCTGCCTTTTACTTTCCTTAACCTAAGGAAACATAAGAGGTGTTTCGTAGCCAGAATTCATGTTACAAGTCCATGATAAACACCCAAATTAGGAGATATTGCATCGGGAAGGAGAGGAAGAAAATGCTATGGAGGACATTGTAAAGGATATTCATTTGTCCATCTGAACAGAAAGATATTCATTTGTTCTCATGTTTTGTGTTATTTTTAAAGCAAACTTTTTATTTATAACATTTAACATATATAGAGAAAAGTACAGACCATAAGTATATAGCTTGAAGAATTTTCACAAAAGGAACACACCCACATAGCTAATATCTGTCCACGTTAAAAAACAGAACATTTGTATTAGAACTGTTTGTTTTTTTTTTCTTCAAGCTGGATTGTGGGCACATGCATGTTCATTGTACCATTCTATTTTCTCTTTATTTCTTGCTTTCTTGCTTGCTTTGCTTTGACATCAACTTATCCTTGTTTCTTTTCTTTTCTTTCCTTTTTTTGGTAGTACCAGGGGTTTGAACCCAGGTCCTCACACATTCTAGGAAAGTATTCTACCACTGTGCTATACCTCCCACACACACCCCTGTTTTACTTTTTATTTTGAGACAAGGTCTCGCCAAGTTGTGCATTCTGTCTCTAGCGTTGAAC
The DNA here is from genome assembly GCA_007922755.1 of Pedetes capensis. Lineage (NCBI taxonomy): Eukaryota > Metazoa > Chordata > Mammalia > Rodentia > Pedetidae > Pedetes > Pedetes capensis. The sequence continues at coordinate 91,380 of VMDO01006622.1, forward strand.
TTAAGATCTCCCTGCCTCAGCTTTCTGAGTTCCTGGAGTTACAGGCATGCACCACAGTGCCTGGAATCTCTCCTGTTTTTAAGCATCATCTCATAGTCTTTGGAGATCTAGAAAATGTCTGAAAACCTACAAGCTTTAGTAGTTGAGAAAATCCATTTGAGAAATAGATTTTTGTTCTTATTTGTTTTTTTTTTTTCATGTACGCCTGTCTCCCATGTATATGACATACTTTGTAAATCTAATATAGGCCCATACAACTGGAAGTTTTACAATAGAAAAAGAATGTAAACAACTGAGTAGGATCGAAGTAGTGAAAATTATAAGTACTTTTAAAAATAGCACATTATTGGTCTTTTATAAGTATAATATGAAATATGGTTAATTAATTTGTAAGTACATTGAAATAACAGTATTCTTTTAAAGATTATATCACTTAAATCCCAGAAATGCCTTATTCATTTCTAAGTGGGATATCCAAGGTATGGAAGGAACTGAGTGCTTACTAGTAGACAAATTTATATCTGATTTATTTGCTTTTGTGCATTTTTTATTACTGGTTTGTTTCTGTTCTTTATTTGGGGTTCTTTAATTTTTTATTTTTTGTTTGATCTGGTTTAGTTTGGCTTTTTGAGACAGGGTCTCACTACGTAGCCCAGGTTGGCTTTGAACTCTATATGCCCCATGCTGGCCTCAAACATGGAATCCTCTGTCTCAGCCTCCGAAGTCTGGGGTTACAAGCATGCAAGACCAAGCCCAGCTTCCTTTTGTGTTTTTTCCCTCAAGTGGAGAGAGAGTTTTTCCATGGACACAAATATTTCAGAGATTTTATTTTATTCTTTTTTTGCATATGACAAATCTGTTATAAAATCTCATTTTATGAAAAGTGTTAAAGTGGGATTTTTCTCCATTGTTTTCAAGAGTAGTCTTTTTAAGTAAGTTATGACTGCTACCTTTAGAAAAGCTATTTGTAAAATACCAATATCTTTCTATAAAATGTTAGTTCATTGGGCTGGAGGTGTAGTTCAGTGGTAGAGCACCTCCCTGTCCTTTGTGACATTACTGTCACTACAAGAAAAAAGGAAAAAAATGTCATTAGCATTTCTTCTCTTATTGGAGTTATATGCATAAAATTATTAGAATGTTAAACAATTGAAAATCACACATTATTGAATAACTTTGGTTTCTTTGACTCTAGAAGCCAGAAGGGCATTATAGTAAATTACTGTTTCTGGTATGCTTATATATATTTGGTCTTTGATAGGGTTGTTGGGATACACTAAAGTTTTTGCTTTGTTTTCCTGTTTTCCTTCACAGGCAGTGGAGGAAGAAATGGCAGGTCCTAATCAACTCTGTATCCGCCGCTGGACTACCAAGCATGTAGCTGTGTGGCTAAAGGATGAAGGATTTTTTGAATATGTGGACGTTTTATGCAACAAGCACCGACTTGATGGAATCACATTGCTAACATTGACTGAATATGATCTCCGATCTCCTCCTCTGGAAATCAAAGTCCTAGGAGACATTAAAAGATTAATGCTTTCAGTTCGAAAACTGCAGAAAATACATACCGATATTTTAGAAGAGATGGGCTATAATAGTGACAGTCCCATGGGTTCTGTGACCCCATTCATCAGTGCTTTTCAGGGTACAGACTGGCTGTGTAATGGAGAACCTTCGAATGACTGTGACGGACTCATCACTGACTTGAATTCTGATCAGTACCAGTATATGAATGGAAAAAACAAACATTCTGTTCGAAGATTGGACCCAGAGTACTGGAAGACGATACTGAGTTGTATATATGTTTTTATAGTGTTCGGGTTTACATCTTTCATAATGGTTATAGTCCATGAGCGAGTGCCTGACATGCAGACCTATCCACCACTCCCAGACATATTCTTAGACAGGTAAGTTTTGTTTCTAGATGCTAAATTTGTAGAAGATTGCTTTACCAACAGCAATGATAGCATATGTGTGGTAATTGTGTTACTTTTAGGATTATCCTTGACATATACTTTCCATTTGCTTTATCTGGTAATATAAAAGGATATGCTTTGCCAGGCATGGTGTTATACACCTGTAATCTCAGCTACTCTGGAGGCTGAGGCAGGAAGATTGCCGAGTTTGAAGCTAGCCTGGGCAACTTAGAACCTGTCCCCCCCCCCCCAAAAAAAGAAAAAAAGTACAGTGGCGCATATAGCTCAGTGGTAGACCATCTGCCAAGCATGCATAAAGTGGTGGGTTAAAATCCTGAGTAACATGCAGCACACAACACATAACACACACACACACACACACACAAACACACACAAAGATATACTTTGAAATCACTGAAAGTAGCCGAGCATGGTGGCACATGCCTGTAATCCCAGTGACTCAGAAGGAGGATGGCAAATTCGAGACCAGAGGCAGTCTGTGTAATTTAGTGAGACCCTATCTCAAAAAGAAAAAAAAATAATGAGCTGAGGGTGCAGCTCAGTGGTGCAGCACTTGCAAAGCATGCAAGCACAAGGCCGTGGGTCCAACCCTCAGTGCAAAAAAAAAAAAAAAAAGGAAAAAAAAAAGACATCACTGAAAGTAAATTAGAATTCTAGATGAGTGAGAAAGACCACTATTTAATTTCTTTTTCTGTAGGTTTAAATCCTTGAACACTTCAGATTTTAAAAGGATATCCTAGAAAGATATTTGTAAAAAATGGCACTTGGTTGCCTTTTTGTTATTATTGTTTAAATGATGAATAGAGTTCTGTTATTCTAAAAATATGGGCAGTCTCTAATATTACTAGATGAATTGGAGCTATCATCAGTACTAAAACTGGATTTGATGATAGTATTGTTTTTATTAAATATTGAATAAAAATAAGTAAAAAAGATATGTATAGTGCATATATGTGCTAAATAAATAAATGTAGAATATATATGAAAAGTAGAACTATTTTTCTATTTGTGATTTTTAAAATCTTTTTAAAATTTGTAATGCCTTATTTTTATAAAATGTTTTACACTTCTGAAAATGCTTTGTAGTATGTATTTTTAAATGAAATAATTTAAAAATGTCCATGTTAAGGTGTCAGAATACCATATACATTACATTTTACTCACTGTCAAACCCTGGCTAAAACCATAGTAAAGAATTTTTTGGTTTTGATTTTTAAGTAGGAGACCCACAGAATAGGATAGATGAGAAAGGAGAAATAGCCATACGTTTTTTGAAGTTTGAAGGTAGATGGAGGAATGGTAACTAGCAAGTCCAAAATAACCTGTAGAAATGAATCTATAGTAATCAAAAATAGGGGATGAGAAGGGAAGCCCTACAAGAACAATACCAGCAAATAAATGTAAGTAGTATGACTATTTTGCCTTCTTCAATGTATAACTGATTAAGGCAAGTCATTAGTGGATGTTAAAATCCATCAGATGAAAGGCCATTGGGGAGCATCATATTCACATGATCTGAATGAAAGTATCACTTTACCTATTATTTAATTACAGAGGGAATAGGTACTTAATGGCAAGAGCTAGCATGCATCATCTTAATCATAATATGTAATACTCTAGTGGAACAAACTGACCTTATGTGCATTGGATATGATGTTCACAATATCACGTGTGTAATAATCTTGCCCCCCTTAAAATTTTTTTAGCCTAAATTAATCATGAGAAAATAATCAGACAAATCAAAAACATGAAACATTATACATGATAAATGATCTAGATTCTCCAGAAATATCAATGTTATGGCAAACAGAAACTAAGGAAATTGTAAGAGGAACTAGAGAGACATAACCAAAAGCAATGCATGAACTTTAATTGGATCCTATATCAAGAAAAAAAACTCCACTATAAAAGACATTTGGGGGATAACTAGGAAAGTTTGAATCTGGCCTAGATATTAAATGATGATGCTGAATCATTATTAAAGTTTCCAGGATGTAATAGTATATTGGGTTATGAAAAGGACATCCTTATTCTTAGACATGGGAGAAGGGCCTGGCAATCCACTTCCAAGGCAATCCTGAAACAGTCAGCCACTGAAAACCCTATGAGGGTCGCTATGAGTCGGATACCAACAGGACGGCACCTAACAACAACAACATTCTTAGACACAGATGTCAAAGTATTAGGGGAAAAATTTCATAATATCTGAAACTTACTTTCAGAGATGTCAGCCTCAAAAGATTATGTGTGTGTGTGTGTGTGTGTGTGTGTGTGTGTGTGTGTGTGTGTGTAAAAATAATGAAATAAAGTAAATGTGGCAAAATGTTATTATAAATGAGAGATCTAGGTGAAGAGTTAAAGTGCTTAGGGATTGCCAAGGGCTGGGGTTTAGCTCAGTTGATAGAGTACTGCTTTGCACTCTCTGAGTCCCTATCCCCAGCATACAAAAACGGGAGAAGGACGTGGCAATCTGTTCTCAAAGCAATCCTGAAACAATCAGCCATTGATAACCCTATGAATAGCAGAGACACACTGACATAATGCTGGGCATGGCACAGTTTTGGGGAGTGTTTCATTCTGTTGTATGTAGGGTCACTATGAGTCAGAACTGACTCAATGTCACCTAACAACAACAAGGGATTGCCAGGTGGAGCCTTTGGGGCTACCGTTCACCTTGTCCCCAGGCCTTGGCCATGCTTCCCACCAAAACATGCACCTCTGCAACCCCAGGGTTTCTACCCTCACAGAAAGTATTTGCCCTTGGCCACTTGAACTTCCTTTTCAGGTTAAGAACAAAAAGAAAATGCACCTGGACTCTCCTTGAAGCCCTCTGTATTTTTAAGCATTGGATGGAATTTTGGGTTCTCTGGCTGTAAGCTTGCTTAATGAGAATAGAAATCCTTCCTGCCTTTCTTGTTGGACAATTGTTACCTTCCATAATTGTCTTCCACTGCAGGCATTTGTGGTGATTCTTCAAGCTACAAAAAATTTGCCCAGGCTTATTTGAAATGTACTCTGTCCAAAGTGTCCATGATACTAGGCCCTGAGGATGGTGAAGGCTTTGTGGTCAAACTCCATCACGTGCCCTGTTCCTGCATAATTTGGGACACCCAGAACATTCTCTGATTGCACAATTCACAATGGGATTGCAAGGGTCTATTTCATCTACACTAGAGAATGCAGGCAGAGTGATGTAGCTTTTTTTGAACTTGAATCAGAAGGTGATGTAAAATTCACCCTGAAAAAAGACAAGGAAAGCATAGGGCACTGGTACATCGAGGTGTTCAAGTCACACAGAACTGAGAGGGATTGGGTGTTTGAAGTACAGTGGACCAAACAGTGCCAATACTGCGAACAATGGCTTTGTGCTTCTTAGGGGACTCCTGTTTGGATGCAAAAAACAGGAAGTCGTTCAGTTCGTTTCAGAGTTGTGCCAAACAGGATCACATTGTCAGTGGACCTGGAGGACAAGATTACAGGGGAGGTTTTCATGCAGTTTGCCTCACAGGAGTTAGCTGAAAAGGCTCTAGGGAAGAACAAGGAGAGAGTAGGGCACAGGTATGTCAAAATGTTCTAGGTCAGTCAGGAAGAAGTTAGATCATATTCAGATCTGCCTCTGAAGTTCATATCTGTGCAGGTACTGGGGCCCTATGGAGCAGTTCGCCACAGCCCAGAGGTACATCGGCATTGTGAAGGAGGAGGGCCTGGAGAGGACGAGGTCTGGTGCCTATAGTGGAGGATGTGGGGTCTATGATGAGTACAACAGCCTCATCAATGGCTATGCCTCACCACTGACCTGTTTGAGAGAGACCTCAGCTGCTTTCTCTTGGGAATGTATGTCCACAGATGTGGCAACAGCAAGTTCACAGTGCAGAGTACCACTGGCCACTGCATCCATATGATGCCCTACAAAGCCACTGAGAATGACATTTACAACTTCTTTCCACTCAACCCCATACAGATTGAGATTGGCCCTGATGGAAGAGTAACAGGTGAAGCTGATATTGAGTTTGCCAAAAGGCATGCAGTGCAGATACATAGAACTCTTCCTGAATTCCACAATGGGGGCCAGCAAAGGAGATTATAGAGCTTATAGCATTCAGCTGATGCAAAGAATGGGGGTGTCGGGTGGCCTGGAGAGACAGTCAGTAAGTGGCTATTACAGGGCCAGCTACAGTGGTTAGAACAGCATGGGTGGATGTGACTAGTTTTGTAGGAGTGTTTGAGTTATTTTAGTCAAATTTTTATAGGCAGCCAATAGCAATGAAGAGCAGTCTATAACTAGAGGAGGCTGTGGGACCTATTTTACACCATGAGTTTTGAGATCTGGATTAAAAAAATTACCTCTTCAGTGTTTTCTCTTTCAAACATTTATTTTTATTTTTTTATTTTTAATTTTTTTTTGTTTTTTTGTTCTTTGTTCTTTGAGACAAGATGTCACTGTAGCCCAGGGTGGCCTGGAACTTGTGTCAGTCTTTCTGCCTCAGCCTTCCATGTGCTGGGATTGTAGACATGCACCACCATACCCAGCCAAACTTTTCTTCTAGCATGTGATACTGAATAAATCAAAACCCTTTTCTTGTGCTTTTCTCAGTGAACATTTTGGTAGCACACTTTAGCGTATATAACCTGAGTTACAGAAGTTTAAGTATGGTAAATGTGGCTCTTTTATACCACCCCACAGTGAACTCTTTGGGGACTGTTTTGGAGAACCCTAAGGTGCTAGATTCCTAATTCAAAGGGAAATATTTGTCCTGTTTGTTCATTTTAGTTTATATTTTCACTTAAAATCTTTTAGGTTAAGTTTAAGCTTTTTAAAAGTTAGTTTGGAGAATTGAAACAATACCAATACTGTAAGAATTGGTAAGGCCTTGACTTAAAGCTTCCTTTGTACTGTGATTTTCTTTTGGGTATATTTTGCTTAGTGAAACTTATTAAATTTTTTTTTTTTTTTATTAGAAATTTTTAATGTACATCATAATGTGATTCATTTTGACATGCTTTTCGTTGTGACAATTTTCATATATGCAATTTGATAAGCATTATTCATATAGGTTACCCCTTACGCTCCTCTATGTTTCCCCCCTCCCCCCTTCCTATCTAAGTTTCCCATCCAAGTCTTCTCTATCTTTTACTA
>VMDO01006623.1:0-98410 GCA_007922755.1 Pedetes capensis
GAGGCTTGAATTTTTTCTTCACTTCCTTAAGCTTGAGAAACACAGAGCATGTTCTTCCCTTTTGGTTTTCTGCCTCCAGCTCCTTGCACATGTCATTATAATATTTGTTTTTGTCTTCTAGAGCTGCCTTCTGAAATCTTGTTTAGTTCCTTAACTTCATCATGTCTTCCTTTTGCTTTAGCTGCTCTACGTTCGAGGGCAAGGTCCAGTGTCTCTTTTGACATGTAATTTGGTCTTTTCTTTTTTTCTTGTCTTTTAAGAACTTTTTGCTTCCTTCTTGAATGATATCTTTTATGTCATGCCACAACTCTTCTGGTCTCCTATCATTTGTGTCTAATGCATTAAACCTATTTTTGAGGTGGTCTCTGAACTCAGGTGGGATATACTCAAGGTCATACCGTGGCTCTCATATATTTGTTCTAGTTTTTTTCAGCTTCAGTTTGAACTTGCATATGAGAAGTTGATGGTCTGATCCACAGTCAGCACCTGGTCTTGTTTTGACATTTTGTACAGAGCTTTTCCATCGTCTCTTTCCACATATGTAGTCAATTTCATTCCTGCATGTTCCATCTGGTGAAGTCCAAGTGTATAGTCTCCATTTATGATGTTGAAAGAAAGTATTTGCAATGAAAAAGTCACTGATTTGACAAAATTCTACCATGTGATCTCCAGCTTCATTTCTGTCACCAAGACCATATTTTCCAACTACTGAGCCTTCTTGTTTCCAACCTTTGCATTCCAGTCACCAGTGATTATCAGCATGTCTTGATTGCATGTTTGATCTATTTCAGATTGCAGAAGCTGATAGAAGTCTTCCCTTTCTTCATTTGTGGCCTTAGTGGTGGGTGCATAAATCTGAATAATAGTCATATTAACTGGCCTTCCTTGTAGGCGTATGGATATTTTTCTATCACTGACAACATTGTATTTCATGGCAGATCTTGAAATGTCTTTTTTGATGATGAATGCAACCCCATTTCTCTTTAGTTTATCATTCCCAGTATAGTAGACCATATGATTGTCTGACTCAAAATGGACTATGCCAGTCCATTTTAGCTCACTGATGCCTAGAATGTCAATGTTTATGTGCTCCATTTCTCTTTTAACAATTTCTAATTTGCCTAGATTCATACTACGTACATTCCATATTCCAATTATTAATGGATGTTTACAGTTGTTTCTCCTCATTTTGAGTTGTGCCACATCAGCAAGTTGAGCACCCTGGGGCTTTACTCCATTTCCGTCATCACAGTAGACTCTACTTGGAGGAGGCAACTCTTCCCCAGTAGTCTTTTGAGTGCCTTCCAACCTGGGGGCCTCATTTTCCGGCACTATATCCGACAGTGTCTCTTTGCTATCCATAGGGTTTTCAATGGCTAGTTGTTTGGGGAGTGGCTCGCCAGGCCCTATTCCCTAGTCTGTCTTAGTCTGGAAGCTCAGCTGAAAACCTGTCCACCATGGGTAACCTTGCTCATGTCTGAGGTTACAGCGGCAGAGCTCTCAGCCTCATCGCAACACGCAAGCCCCCAGAGTGCGGCAAACTGACAGACGTGTGGGGGCTAGAATACATAAAGAACTCAAAAATTCAAATACAAAAAAAAAACCCTAATAATCCAATCAGTGAGTGGACAATGGATCTGAACAGGGAGTTCTCAAAAGAAGAAATACAGATGGCCAGTAAATATATGAAAAAATGTCCAACATCTTTAGCCATCAGGAAAATGCCAATCAAAAGTAAACTGAGATTGTATCTCACCCCAGTCCAAATGAATAGCATCAATAAAACAAACAACAACAAAATATAGCAGAGAAAAGGAACTCTTTTACACTGCTGATGGGGCTCTAACCTGGTAGAGCCATTATGGAAATCAGTGTGGAGGTTCCTTGCTGTTGTTGTTAAGTGTTGTGGAGTTTAGGTCCAACTCATAATGACCTTGTATACAAAGAACAAAACACTACCCAACACTTTGCCATGCCTGGCCTTATGTCAGTGTTTCTCTGCTATTCAGAGAGGTTTTTTTGTTTTGTTTTATTTTGTTTTGTTTTGTTTTTGCGGTACTGGGGGTTGAACCCAGGGCCTCGCGCTTGCATGCTCACCAAGTGCTGGACCACTGAGCTACATCCTCAGCCCATTTTCTTACTTTTTGAGACAAGGTCTCACTAAGTTACGCAGACTGCCTCTGGTCTCGAACTTGCTATCCTCCTGCCTCCACCTCCCGAGCTGCTGGGATTACAGGCATGCACCACCATGCCCAGCTTATTTTTAGGGTTTTTAAAAGGTTGATTGTTTCAGAAGTGGAAGGCCGGGTCCTTCTCCCAAGCCTACAGCACCCTATATTCCTAGGCAGTCTCCCATTCAAGGACTAACCAGGCCTGACCCTGCTTAGCTTCAGAGATCAGACAAGATTGTACACCAGGGTGGTATGACTGTAGGAAACTAAAAATAGAACTACCATATGATCCAGCTATACCACTGCTAGGTACATGTCCAAAGGAATCTAATTCATCATACTGTAGAAATACCTGCACTTCCACATTCATTGCAGCACTGCTCACAATTGCAAAGATATGGAATCCACCCAGATGTCTACAAACAGATGAATGGATTTTTAAAATGTGGTATATATACACAATGGAATATTCAGCTACGAAGAAGAGTGAAATTATGTCATTTGCAGGAAAATGGATGGAATTGAAGATCATTTTAAGCAAAACAATCCAGACTCAAAAAGAAACATCACATGTTCTTACTGATATGTAAAAGCTAGATTTACTTTAAAAAGAAATATATATATATATATGTTGTTGTTGTTAGGTGCCGTCGAGTCGGTATCTGACTCATAGCAACCCTCATAGGGTTTTCAATGGCTGTCTGTTTCGGGATTGCCTTGGGAGTGGATTGCTAGGTCCTTCTCCCATATATATATATGTATATACACACACACCTGGAAAATTGAAGGGTATATATATGGAAGGGAAGATTAGTGGAAGAGAGGGAACAACATGGTGGGGGGGATGAGGGAGAGAACAAGCACAAATTACATGATACAATTTTATGAAAACCCCACAATTAAACTCATTATATGGTATGTAAATTAAATAATAATAAAAGGGAAAAAAGAAACATACCCAGAATGTGACACTTTTCTCATGACTCCCACTTCTACGCATTAGGGCTGAACCTGCATCGGCTTCCATGCAATGAGCTCCTGCCAGGCCCTGCTTCCAGCCAGGCCACCTTCAGCTTCCTCAAGCAGTCCCAGTGACCACACTGACAATTTTAACATAAAAAAGCTCTTGGCACTTGCCAATACCAAGCTGTTATCATCTCCCTTTGACTGGCCTCCTTACTGCTCCCTGAACACACCTAGACAGAAACATGCCCGCCTCGGGCCTTTGCTCCAACTGCTCCCTGATAACTACTTGGTGTCCTCCATCAAGCCTCTCAAATCTCCCTGTCTCAGTGAAGCTCTTCCTGGCCACTCCATTATCTACAACCTGGGTGCCCTTGCACTCCCAAGACATTTCGTCTTAATTACGTTTTCTGATACATGTATTCCCATATTGTATACTTGTTGTTCGGTGCCTTCTAGTCGAGACCCTCATAGGGTTTTCAATGGCTGGTTGTTTTTTGGGAATTGCTTCAGGAATGGATTGCCACGTTCTTCTCCCAAATCATATACCTTTTATGCTTATTATTTGTTATTTTAATTATACATTATATGGGGCTAGGGTTTAGGTCAGTTGGTAGAGTGCTTGCTCAGTGCTGAGACCATGGGTATGATCCCCAGCACCACAAAAAAATGGAAGAAAGACCTGGCAGCCCACTGCCAAAACAATCATGAAAACAATCAGCCATTGAAAACCTTATGAATAGCAGAGAAGCACTGACACCAGGTATGGCATAGTGTCAGGGAATGTTTCATTCTGTTATACACAGGGTCACTATAAGTCAGACCTGACTCGATGGCACCTAACAACAACATACATTATATATAATTGTTCATTGCTTATTATGCTTATTTATTATGAATGAATGTCTCTCTCCTTGGGGGATGATAAGTGCCCCAAGGGCAGGATCTGAGTCTGACTTTTCTACTGATACAATAAGAAGCCACCAGGCACCCAATACACACTGTCTGAAGGAATGAGTAAATGTCTGTGCGGGTGGATGACTGGGTAGAAAGAAAGGAGGCAGCAGAAGTCTGATCAGTGCTATGATACACAGGGCATTCCATCCACTCAGATAGCCAAAGCTAAGACAGATAGTGGGGTTATAGAGAAGGAAGCAGGTATGGCTAGGAGGAGGTGGTGTATGTGATGGGCAGAAGGCAGCCATGCCACCCAGCATCCATCACACCAGGCACTCACCTGACAAGCAGAGGCAAAAGATTCCAGGGAGACGCTGGAGAGCATCTGAGGGCCACCTGGGAGGCACTGCCGGGGCAAGTGTGTGTCGAGGCACGCAGCTGGCAGGAGTCTGAGAGGTGGCACAGGCCAGAAAAGGGCACTGTGATAGTCTCAAGTCAGGCAGCCCCTTGGCCCCATGGCAAACCAAGTAGAATCAGGGAATCTTCACAAACTTGTTAACTGAGAAGATAAAACCTCCCTAAATACCAGTTTGGGGGTCCAAAATGAGACAAACACATTAGATGTGACTGTGAATTACCAAATAACAAAATGAAAATATCTCTTTTTCTTCTGGTAACTCGTAAGTCCTTTCTAGAGTAAAGAGAATTCCACCTAAAATGTTTCAAACCAAGAGCTTAAAAATTTAAAGATCACTTCAGATAACTTCAGCCCTTAGATGCAATCATTCCTTCTTATATATTACATTTGTAAGTAAATAAATGTTATATAAAGAAGCCCTATTACAGTCTAATTAACACTTCAGTACCTATTGGGGTGGGGTGGGGATGTTACTGAATAGGTTTTCATGCCAAGGTGTTCTGGGTACAGCAGAGGCATACACACAAGTGTACACACACACACACACACACACTCATACACACACTACCATACCCAAAGTTCTTTCAACATAATCACATAAGTCACATACCATTAAACTGTACACCTTTAAAAGCATCCCAAAACTCATTCTTTTGTCTCCCTCTGAATAGCCTTCTGTATCTTTCGAGCACTCCCCTTCACCCAAGGCACGGATTGAAAACTTCTTTGCTGTCCACAGGTTTCTTTTACAAACATCTCCTCGAATCATCTGACCAACCCTGTGAGGAATTTGCAAAATTGCTGAACCTCTCAGAGCTCTGCCTGGCCTGGGAGGGGAGTGCATACCACTGAGAGAGAAGAGTCACATGAATTAAATGAGATGGCACGAAATGGAGCTTCTGCACCCTAACGGGTTCTATGTGGGAAATACATGAATCTGTTGTCCATCATAAATGAACTTTCCCAGGCTCCCTGTGTCCTGCACTTTGGCTGGACCTAACCTCCCATTTTTCAAGACACACAATCTAAACGGTCAGTGACCAGGAGGTTTCAACACTCAGAGTGGACCCTACAGGATCCAGTGAGATTTCTGACTCATCAAAGAAAAAGACTGAACCACATGTTTGCATGGCATGTGTGCTTTGTCTTCCAAACTTACTTGAAAAAATTTATGATGAGTACTTGGCAGCATTTCTCAATGTGTGTTCCAATAGGTTTTACACAATAAAAAAGGACTTATTGTCAGAGTTTAAAATTTTTTCTGCCTGCTCAGCATTCATCCCTCCCTGCCCTGGAATCTACATTTTAGTTTTCCATTGGGGACCTACTCCACCCTCAGCTTTCCTGTTATCCCTGTAGTTCCCAAGGACTGACCCCATCCCTACACACTGCTCAGTCCAAGAGTGGAGCCCAGTGAAGGCCTGGACAATAACTATTTTCCGTGCCATGAATGTCAGCTCAAGAGTCAGCATGAGACTCAAGCCAGCAAGAGAGATGGAATTCATGGATTTTACTGGAACCACTGGGATTGCTAACTACAATGCTGCCATAAGCTTAGAATCACTAGCAATTACATGGACAGAACCCACTTAGAAGGCAATGAAGAAGGAAAAAAATCACAAAGATGGAAACCAAGACCTCCTCACAGACCTAAAGCTAACAGATAACTCCTAGACTGTTTAGTTGCCTGCAGCAGTAAGTTCTCTTTTTTCTTGCGCACTTGTTATTGCAAGAATGCTGATTCTTACACTAGGTTATACAAAGTTAAACAAGGCTTCTCTACCCCAGGGCTTCATAGAGATTTCAAAATATTAATGTGCATTATGAATCTGCATCAGGGGATTAGACATGAAGCATTTCTCATACTTACATATCTAATGAACTCTTTTCTGGAAGACCATATCACATGGCTTATACTCCACAGGAAACACCTTGGGAAAGACTAATACATTTTACCTATAGGTTAACTGAATATTAAAATACTACAAACCCCCATTCCCTTGTTATTCTGGATAAAGGAGTCAAACGGGAATTCATTTATCCAACACTGTTGACGCCCTTTTTCCAGCCTGTAAAAATGTATGTGTATAGTTTTTATTCATTTTACTAAATTGGGGTCATAAGCACAAACTATGGTATATTTTTCCAGACTTAATAAAATATGTGTGGATACATACAGACTTTATTATATTGGGGTCATAATTCCTGAACTGCTGTACCTTTGAATTCTATATTTTAAAATATTTTTGGCCACTACTCTCCCTGTCAAGCTGTCCACTGTCACTCCTTTGTGGTGTAAATATGTCTACCTCCACCAGCAACCCCTCATACTGCTCTGTGGGCATGACCCAGAGAAGAGAAACTCTTTGAAACTGTGTTTTTTAAAAAATGGTCAGAGGGAGGGGCCAGCATGCTCAGCACCAGACCTAGGGCAGGGGGTGCACTAAGCACCTCAGTCTCTGTCTGTGAGATCTATGCCAGTGATGATTTTGCACCTTAAAGGCTATTTATTTCCAGGTTCCTGCCTTTGGTTTGTATAGCTAAAGTTTCCAAATAACAAACCTTTGAAGTGTTCTAATACTTAGCCAAGAAAAGAACCATTTGAGCTTGATAGCAAGCACTGAACTCCACTTAGAAACTGTAAAATGAAGGCCGGGCGCAGTGGCGCATGCCTGTAATCCCAGCGGCTTGGGAGGCGGAGGCAGGAGGATCGCAAGTTCGAGACCAGAGGCAGTCTGCGTAACTTAGCAAGACCTTGTCTCAAAAAGTAAAAAATGGGCTGGGGGTGCAGCTCAGTGGCACACCATTTGCAGACTGTGCAGGCATGAGGCCCTGGGTCCAACCCTCAGTACCACCAAAAAAAAAAAGAAGAAGAAACTGTAAAATGAGAAGTACTTTTTTTCTAAACCCAGGAAAACCCATAGTCCAAAAAATTCCATTTCTTAGTTTTTAAGTCATCCATTGGCAAAGAAGTCAAATTTCAGTCATTTTTCAAGCATTTGTCCACCTTTAATCTCAAGTTGCTGCTTGCCTGTTCAAAGAGTATTTGTGGACTCCCCTGTTTATGATCCTGTAATGGAATAGATGAGAGTCTGGGACAACTAGGAGCTAAGTAAGTGCCCACTTTGTCACTGAAAGTATAGTCTTAGCCTCAACCAGCCAGGCAGGGGCACAGATAGACAGGAAAGCTGTTTAGTCTGTGTGGTAAAGATCTACAAAAATGGGTGCTATGTTCAACCAAAGGAGTAGAAACTTCCTGAATTATCTTGATTAGCATCACACTGAGTTTGCAGTCATACTTCGAGGCTTAGCAAGGAAAAGTCATCAGAGCTATTCATGTCACTGTCTAAAGATCGAGAGGCAAGGACAGGACACACCTCTGATTCCATATATATGACTTCAAGACTGTCCCAGCCTAGTGTTGCCCTGCTACCTTCTCTGGAATCCAGATCACATGTTCTGGAAGGTTCAGAGGCTCCTGGGCTCTGGCTGCACTCCCAAAGAAAGAAGGAGCCACACACCTGCTCAGACATCCATGTGCAAATTCAAGACCTGCTCTGCCAAAGAAACCCCCCGTGCCTACCCCTCACCCCCAGCATTTATGCTCAGAAGGGCCTCTGTTCTCCCACTCAGAAGTCTGCCAACCAGGTGCAGGCTTGGGTGATGGCCTGAGGGGCCAGGGGGTCATTAATCTGCAATTAGGGCTGCACATGCCCCCATCTGCCCTGCCTGCTTCCTCCTGACAAGTAGACAGCTGAAAAGTACTTTTAGAAGAAAGGGATCCTTCCATTCATCTTCAAGGTGAGTCACTTTTGAAACCATTGCCCTGGGCCCTGGAGCTCTACCGCTGCCTCAGAAGCAGAAGCTTAAACATGTGGGGGTGGGGGGAGCCCCGTGGGAGGGCAATTCTTATTGTGTGAATTTCAAATCACTTCAGGACAGGGAGACTACAATGAAGAAGCATTTAGAGGACACCTCATGGCAGTGAAACTCTACACACTGCTTGCTCCCCCAGCACCCCAGCCTCTGCTCAGCTGAAGGCCACCTCTGAGCCCCTACTAATACCTAAGAGAGACAGGGAGGATGGCCATGGCGGGGGATGGAGGTGAGGGAGAGCCCTGTGGGATGCTGGATGTCCAGCCTTTGGGAATGGACTGAGATTCTGAGGTTAGTGACCCCATTAGGGTTCCCTTCACCTGCACACATTCGGTGGCCCGGTGCACTGTCCAGGTTTGCCTGTCTGTCCTGTCAGGGGACAAAGCACCTTCCAGGTATGCTTTGCAGTTGGGAAGACTTTGATGAAACCCCTTCAGCTGGCTCCATGAAGGTCTCATGAGAGGTGGCCTGTGTTTATCTCATTCCCACCACAGCCCATGTGCATACTGAACAACAGGAAAGGAACAAGGAATCATAAAAGGTTGTAATGAAGAAAATAGGAGGAGAGTTCTCAATGGACAAGAGACTGAGAAATCTGAGGAAGACAGGAGGTGGATGGTGGAACGATACCTGACGAGCACAGAAGAAGCTATAGCTAAGAATAAACATGTGGCAAGAGTGCAAAACAGACAGGGAGCAGGTGTTCCAAGCAGAATCCAGCAGGGGCTCAGGATTTGAAATATCAGGTACCACAGAGGGCAGGGTGCAAAGGGCCATATAGACACAAGAGTCACCAACAATGAACTAACTCAGCTTTCCACATCCTCCAACCACGGCTTGGCGCACAAGCCTAAAGCCAGGCCCAAAGTCCCACCTCTGAACACTGCTACCAGAGGGACCAAGCCTTCAACATATGAGATTTGGGGGGACATTTCAGATGCAAACCATAACACTACCCATCTTAGTGTTCTCCATTAGCTTAGTGGATTCCAGTGAGCTCAAGTATGTGATTTATGGAGCTAGATCTGAGACACAGAAGATAAGAGGTGCCCCCACTGTGGAAAAGCAGATATGGAGTCACAAGATGTAAATTCCAGCCTCGGCTTTGCTGTGAGCTTGGGGCAACAGGCTTAACTGCTCTGAGCTTCCCTATTACATAAGGACAGATATCCAGACCCGAAATAACCAATGAGAGAATTAAATGATATAGATCCCAACCCAGTCATGCAAACTAAGCTCATAGTGAAGATGCCAGGAATAGAGAATTGTAAAGCCTGGGTTAGGTAGGTGAGGACCATGGAAAGACTGAGCCACAGGCAAGAAGACACAGTTCCTCACTTAAGAGCCAGGCACTGAGCCTAAGCCCACATCTCTAGACTTGTGTTTAAATCTTACCTCCTCTACCTTGTTTTCAAGCTCCCTAGGACCATTAGTATAGTTAAGGATTCTGTGGACTCAGAGGTGAGAATGCCAGGCATCTGTCTGTATCCCTCTATGTTGTAAGGCTCATGCAGACCCAGAAGCCTATCTGACTCTTGCAAGGGGGCTCCTCTTGAACAAAATATCTTTCCTCAATTCGTCCCAGTAAAAATTTCCACATTACTTGGCCTTAGAACCAAATCTGGTAAAACCTTAGGCCCAAGAGAGAAATCTCCAGGGCAGAGCCTGACTCATTACTATGTCAGGCTTTGTTGCAGATATGGTCATAGCTTCACCTTAGGAAAAGCAGGCCTGGACTTTCCAGAAACCTGCACAGCCTGGGGCCCTTTGTACCAGTCCTTGAGCATTTGGAAGAACCTATAGCTTCTGCTCACAGCCGAGGGCCCAGCTCTCAACTGCCTGGTTGCTGTGGGTTCTTTTCTTCCTCCCCTCTCCCTGGAATCAGAGCCTGCACTGGTTTGGGAGAAGGGAAAGGTTTGGCAGGTTCATGCATCCCCAGGACTCCCATAGGGACCTCCTACTGTCCCTATGTCACCTATGACTAAAGAGACCCACATTCCACCAGATAGCACTACCTTTGCCAGTGTGTCATGCAGGAAAGAAGTAGAACACCCTGTGAAGCAGCCTTAGGCACAGAGAACCCAAAACAAGACTTCAGACCAGGCCCAGGGACCCCTCCTCAGTACTGGGATGCAATAGAGAGTTTAGTATGAACTCTCCACAAAGGTCCCAAGCAACTCATAACTGCTCTCTTCATGGGCAGCACTTGAGGATAAAAAGACCTACAGAGTTGATCCCCCCAAAATAAAATTTATTCCTTGGCACTGCATACTTGGTAAGAGTTAATCATTCATACAGTGAATGTCAATACATACGATATTTAAATTCATAAAGATACATCTGGATCAGAGAAAACCTCATTGAGATCAACTTTGATTCCATGAGCACAAGATAAGATATCCAACAGGGTTGAGGGGGTCTAGTAGATGTAAGGTGAAGGAAAGTTAATCAGCCAGTGAATACATGTTATTTTCCCTTAACCAAGTGATTCTCATTTATTCACACGTCCTGGAATTGGTGATGAAGTTATTTTTTGGTATAGTTTTTTCATTTTGGGGAATCCTCTTTTCATCCAGTGAATAATTCTCAAGTGTTTGCTTTTTAAAGTATTGTACAATTTCTAAAGAACAATTTTGCAAACTCAGGCTGATACTGCCAACTCCCTCTGGTTAGGATTGCCAGCGTCACCTATAGAAAGAGGGTTGCTCTGCTGAGAGTCTGTCTGGGAAACCGGCCTATACATCCTGTGCCCCAGAGCATCTATTTCCTCAAAGACATAGCCAGGGGGCTGAGAGTATGAAGCTGGGCACCTCCCCATTTCCTTGGGAGTAAAGTTGATGGAGTAGGTGGTCTGGCCCTCCACAGGGACATTTCCTCGAGGGCCAGACCAGGGAGGCTTACAGCTTTTGGTACTGATAGGTGGGTGGGGCACGTAGTGGGCCTGAGTGGTGGTCAGGCAGTCCAAGGGCTCGGTGGGAAAGTTCAGCTGAGGAATGGGCTTGACTGGCTCTGTGCGCATGCTGGCCCACTGTTTGTAGTCATCTTTGGTGGTGGTAGAAACTTCGAAGCGGCTGCTCTTCTTAATTGGGAGCACTGGTCGGCAAGACTGAGCAGGGGCACCTTTGGGGTATGTGTAATGGGCTTGTACAGTTGTCAGAAGATCCATCTTCTCTTCAGGTGGGACATAGGAGATGGGAGCTTTGGAGAACATCTGAGGTGTTGGCCAAGCTTGGTACTTGTCTCTAAACTCAGTGGTGTTGGAGAAAGGCGTGTCTAGCCCAGGACCCCTGGCTGGAGGTTTCAAACTCTTGGCAGGCTCCCCTACCAGGCCCCGGTAGGACTGTTTGTGAGTGGTAAGGCTCTCAAAGGGGGCTTCAGAGGGTCTAAATTTTTCTGCCTCGTACACAAAGCGCTTCTCCATAGGGTGGGGCACATAACTCATCTTGTAGTTAGTCAGATCTTCCAAGGGGATGTTACAGAGCTTCGATATAGCTGGAGGCTTACAGCTCATAGTGTTCACAGGGCCCTTTATGGGGTAGTCATCCTGGTGTGTGGTTCTACTTTCAAACCTGGTGGATGCTGGCCGGTAGTTGTTTGGTGGACGAATAAGCTCTCGTCTTGGTTGGTTCCAAGGTAAATAATCAGCTAAAATTAAATCAAAAGAGGTAATTAATGATAAAGCAGGTCACCCAATTTGCATGTACTCTAGAGAGCTCTAAGGCTATA
The DNA here is from genome assembly GCA_007922755.1 of Pedetes capensis. NCBI lineage: Eukaryota > Metazoa > Chordata > Mammalia > Rodentia > Pedetidae > Pedetes > Pedetes capensis. Next base: position 12,052 of record VMDO01006623.1, read on the forward strand.
AGCTATGCACCTGTTTGCAATAAGGTAACAAGAGATCAGAGCAGATGCCTACTACCATCTCAAACAGAGCTTGAGGTTTCAACTTTATGGTATATGTGCAGGCTATAACGTAGAAGGGCTGGGATTTAGCTCAGTTGGTAGAGCGCTGTGCTGCAGTCTCTGAGGTTCCGAGTTCAATTCCCACAAAAATGGAAGAAGGGCCTGGCAATCCACTCCCAAGGCAATCCCGAAATAGTCAGCCATTGAAAACCCTGAGGGTCGCTATGAGTCGGATACCGACTCGCCAGCACCTAACAACAATAACAACAACCATGTAGAAGGGGCTGGGATTGAGCTCAGTTGGTAGAGCGCTGCTCTGCAGCCTCTGAGGTCCTGAGTTCAATTCCCAGCACCCCAAAATGGGAGAAGGACATGGCAACCCACTCCCAAGACAATTCTGAAACAGTCAGCCACTGAAAACCCTGGGAGGGTCACTATGAGTCAGACACGACTCGACGGCACCTAACAACAACAACAACAACCATGCAGAAGAGAAGGATCTACAGGAGGCCTCATCATGCTCTGCAATGCTATGCATTGAGATTTTAGAGATCCATGGCCGTGGGAGGATTTGGGGGATCCATTCCAGCAGAAAAGTCCAACTGCTGCTTTGCCGTAACCCAAGGGCAATTGCTTTTCTTTGTGAGGAAGGTGCCATCTCTAATCAGAAGAGTGGGAAAATGCATGTGATATGGTAAGACAGAGGTTCACAACTCACCAGTGGTGAGCCACCAACCAAACCAACTAGGTCTATCTGGTCATCTGTAAGGTAGCAACCATTGTATCCCTAAAACTTTCACATCTAAACCACAAAAATCAAATATGCTGCTCCAAAGGAGTAAGTGTATTGTATTAGCTAGAAGGAGGTTTATAGCAACAATAACTTGTGCAGAACTTATCTATAACAGACAGTGTCCTTGGTGTATTATTAACTCATTTAATCTTCAGATAGCCCATATAAAGTAGGTACTTTCAAAATACTCATTTTACATTATAGATGCAGAAACAGAGACACAGAGAAAAATTAGGGAATTTGCCCTAGGTCACTTGGCTAGAAGTAGAAAAGCATGGATTCAAATTCAGATCCATAGCCTATGGTCTGACATACTCCACTATGTGGTTTGACAAGGAACACCAGCCATGTTCCAGCCAATTGTGCTCAAGTCTTTCCATCCATGATCTGGTTTCATGTTCACAAAAAACCTTTGTGAGGAGTATGGCTGACTCCATTTTACAGATTTCCAAAAGAAAGGCTCAGAAAAACTAAGAAACTTGCCCAAAAATCTCATGGCTAGTAAGACAAGACTTGGAACTTATATGATATACTTGACTCCAAAGACATGCTCAAGACAACATGCATCAGTTAGGTGTACTACATTTCTAAATAAAAACTTTAAAATAAAAATTAGGGAGCATTTGTTGGAGGAAGAGAACTTCAGAATGTCTGAAAAATCAAAAAGATTGACTATATCTAGCTGACATCCATTTCAAGAAGAACCTCTGCTGTGGGGCTGTGCTACATCTGGCCAGCAGCATGGGGTTGATGGATGGGAGAAATTAACCACTCAGACATGAAGACTTAGTGTGAGGGAGATGGAGATGGAGGGGAGCCACTGCCTTTGGGTGCATTGCCCTCAGGTAAGTGTCTTAAGCTCTTTTTATTAGGTTCTTATCACAACATTAAGCATTCTTATAAGTCAGAGGAAGTCTAGGGTTAACATGAACTTTAAAAATAAACCAAAGTCTTATGGGAGAGGGAAGGGTTATTTATTATTTATATCAGCATTCTCTGCCACCCCACATAGGCAGTGCTGCACAGCAGGGTTTGCACCCAAGGTCAAAGAGATAACAGGAGGGGCTTTCAGCCTTGGAGAGCTTCCAAGGGCTAGAGCCTTCCTTGGCCATTTTTCCTCAGAGTTTCTCCAGCAATCCAGCCATGCCTTGTGTTACAAGGCTGGAATGCCCAAGATAAAGAGAGGCTTCGACTCTAAGGAAATCTGCCCTGGAGATGCCCCCACACATTGGCACACCTTAAGGAGCAGACACTAAGCTCAGGAAACTCTGGAGGGGATTTTATTTTTAGAGCACTGGGGGCAGGGGTTGAATCTAAGGCCTCACACAAGTGTTCTAACACTGAGCTACACCTCCAGCTCATTTTTTACCTTTTATTTTGAGTCAGGGTCTCACTAAGTTACACAGGCTGCCTCTAGCCTTGAACTTGTGATCTTCCTGCCTCAGCCTCCTGAGTTGCTGGAATTACAGGAGTACACCCACGGCCCCCAGCTCTATAGGGGTTTTTTAAATGACATTACTACATATACCTTCAAGGCAGCTCCATGACTAAAAGTCCAGGTGAAAACAATGAAACAGTCAATATTAAGAATTCAACAATTTCCTCACTGCAGTCTGTCTTTTCATGATACTTGGCTCACAACCAAGACCTACACTGCCCCATTATACCAATAAATTACCAAGCCTAAAGTAGCCTAGATGAACACACTGAGTGAGCCCCCTGAGTCAACATGTAATTCTCTTAAGAGCTTTACAGAAGGCTAGAGCAAATGCAACTTCCCATGAGCCTTGGATGTATATTAGCATAGTCCACAGGCATGCTCTTTAACAGCTTTATAGAAGTATAATTTACATAACATAAAATTCACCATCTACAAAACCTTTGCCTAATCCAAGACGTCATGGATTTCAATTCTTTTAGTAGCATGTATTGATTGTATAAAATACTGGGTTTTATTACAACACTTTCATAATGCATATAAGGTACTTTGATCACACACATACACACACACACACACAAGCTCCATTACCGTCACTTAGCCCCCACCTCCTCCTGGTGCCCTTCTTCTTCCCTGGTAGTTACCCTCCTACTTTCATGTCATGGTTTTATCTAGGTTCCACATATAAGAAAAATCATTCAATATTTGTCTTTCTGCGTCAGGCTTACTTAACATGATGATCTCCAATTATATCCACTTTCCTGAAAAATGAGATGTTTGGTTTTTTTGTGGCTGGATGAAACTCCCTTCTGCATATATGCCACATTTTCTTATCCATTCATTGGTGATGGACACTTAGGCTGATTCCATAACTTGGTTATTGTGAATAGAGCCACAATAAGCAGGTATATACAGATATCTCTACCATATGTTGACTTTGATTCCTTGAGATATATACTCAGGAATAATAGCTAAATCATATAATAGTTCTATTTTCAGGTTTTTGAGAAAACTCCATACTGATTTCTATAGTGGCTGCACTAATTTATATCCCCTCCAACAGTGTATAGAAGGGTTCCCCCCTTGTCAGCATTTGTTGTTTCTGTTTTTGTTGTTGTTGTTGTTGTTGTTGTTTGATGATAGACTTTCTGATTAGAATGAGATGGAATCTCAATGTAGTTTGGATTTGCATTTCCCTGACAGCTAAGGATGTTGAATATTTTTTCATGTGATTGTTGGACATGTGTATTTCCTCTTTTGAAAGCATCCATTTCTTAGTCAACTTATTTATTGCCTTACTTGTTCTTTTGGTGTTCAATTTTTTTAGTTATTTTTATTGGAAAATTTTAATGTACAACTTAATGTGTTTCATTCTGACATTTCATTGTGACATTTCCATATATGCATTTCATTGTACATTGCACCTTCCTTCTTACCCTCTTGTGCGCCTCCTCCCTGATCTCCCACCCACCACCAATGGCCTCCTTTCTACTTGCATGTCTTTTTGTGGGAATATTTATCTATACACATGCATCCCGATTATGATTAAGTCCAAATTTTTTTCTATAGTGATCTATCTTTTTACATTGTCAGGAGTATTACATGAATAATCATCTAGTCCGTTTGCATTATAGCCATCCTTTGGAATTATTATTATAATTATTATCTGAACTACTAAAATTGGGCTGTTTACTTTGAGACTGACCTCTCTCTCATTCCTCTCTCCTCAGTGGCCCTCCTCCCACTTCTGTCTTCTCCCATCATCACTTCCTTTTGCTAGAGCCCTCCCTCCTTCTTTCCACTCCTTAAATTGTCCCTTGTCCACTAAGTTTACATGAGCTTTTTATTATGTTCCAATTTATGTATAGGATTTTTCCTTCTTTTAAGTTTGATTCAGCTCCCACATATGAGTGAGAACATGTGGTATTTCTCTTTTTGGGCTTGTGTTCATTCACTTAAGATAATTTTCTCCAATTCCATCCATTTTGCTGTACGTCACATTTCTTTTTTCTTTTCTTTTTTTTTTTATTGCTGAGTAGTATTCCATTGTGTATATGCACCATAATTTTTTTTATCCACTCTTCTGTTGATGGGCACTTCGGTTGATTCCACATCCTTTCGATTGTGAAAAGCGCTGCATTGAACATGGAGATGCAGGTGTCTCTGTGGTATGATGATTCATCTCCCTTTGGGTATAGTCCCAATAGTGTTATAGCTGAGTAATATGGTAGATCTATTTTTAGGTTTCTGAGGTACCTGCATATTGATTTCCAAAGTGGTTGAACCAATTTACAACTCCACCAGCAGTGTAAAAGTGTTTCCTTTTCTCTACAGCCTCGCCAGCATTTGTTGTTATTTGTTTTATTGATCTTGGCCATTCTTACCGGAGTAAGGTGGAATCTTAGAGTTGTTCTAATTTGCATTTCCCTAATGGCCAAGGATATTGAGCATTTTTTCATGCGTTTCATGGCTTTATGAGACTCTTCATTTGAGAACTGTCTGTTCCGTTCCTTGGCCCATTTGTGTATTGGGTCATTTGTTTTCTTAGGTATTGCTTTCTTGAGTTCTTTATAAATTCTGGAAATTAGTCCTCTGTCCAATGTATAGGATGTGAAGATTTTTTTTCCCATTCAGTGGGGACTTCCTTGACTCTGTTATTTCCTTTGCTGTACAAAAGATTTTTAATTTCATGCAATCCCATTTATCTATTCTTGTTACAATTTCTTGAGCAATTGGAGTTCTATTAAGGAGATGCTTTCCTATGCCTATATGTTGGAGCATATTGCCTATCCTTTCTTCTGTTAATTTTAAAGTTACTGGTTTTATAATGAGGTCTTTTTTCCATTTAGAGTTAACTCTTGCACATTTTGAGAGATGTGGGCCAGTTTTCATTTTTCTGCAAGCAGATATCCATGTTTCCCAGCACCATTAATTGAAAAGGCTATCCTTTCTCCAATTTACCTGCTTTGATCCTTTGTCAAAAATCAGGTTGCTATAGATGTGTTGATGTATCTCTGGGTCCTCTATTCTGATCCACTGGTCTTCAGGCCTATTTTTGTGCCAGTACCAAACTGTTTTTGCTACTACAGCCCTGTAGTATAGTTTAAAGTTATGGATTGTGATCCCACCTGCACTACTTTTGCAGCTTAAGAGTGTTTTGGCTATACATGGTCTTTTGTGTTTCCACATGAATTTTTGGATCACTTTTTCTATTTCTGTAAAGTCTGTCATTGAAATTTTCATGGGGATTGCATTAAATCTATAGATTGCCTTTAGTAGGATAGCCATTTTTAGTATATTGATTCTCCCAATCCAGGAGCAGGGAAGTTCCTTCCATTTTTTAGTATCCTCTGTAATTTCTTTCTCTAATGTTTTGAAATTTTCCTTGTAGAGATCTGCAGGGTCTTTGGTTAGATTGATTCCAAGGTATTTAATTTTCTGGTGGGCTATTGTGAAAGGGATTATAGATGTAATTTCCTTCTCTTCCTGCTTACCATCAGTGTAAAGGAAGGCTATTTATTTTTGTGTGTTAATTTTGTATCCTGCCACTTTGCTAAAGGAGTTAGTTAGGTCTAAAAGTTTTCTAGATGAGGTTTTGAGGGCCTTTAGGTAAAGTATCATTTTATCCACAAATAAGGATAATTTGACCTCTTCTTTGCCTATCTGTATTGCTTTGATTTCTTTTTCTAGTCTCATTTCCCTGGTGAGGACTTCAATCACAATGTTAAATAAGGTAGAGAGTGGACATCCTTGTCTTGTTCCAGATCTTAGAGGAAATGGTTTCAATTTTTCTCCATTTAATATAATGTTGGCTGTAGGTCTGTCATAGATGGCTTTTATGATATTAAGGTATTTTCCTATTATGCCTATCTTCTCCAGGGTTTTTATCATGAAAAGTATTGAACTTTGTCAAAGGCCTTTTCAGCATCAATTGAGATGATCATGTGATTTTTGTTTGTAAGCCTCTTGATATGTTGGATTACATTAATCAATTTTCATATGTTAAACCAGCCTTGCATCTGTGGAATAAATCCCACTTGGTCATGGTGAACTATCTTTTTAATATGTTGCTGAATTCAGTTTGCCAAGATTTAGTTAAGAATTTTTGCATCTATGTTCATAAGGGAAATGGGTCTATAATTATCTATCTTAGATGTATCCTTTCCTGGCTTAGGTATCAGGGTGATGGTAGCTTCGTAGAATGAGATTGGGAGTGTTCCCTCCTTTTCTACTTTTTGAAATAATTTGAGGAAGAGTGGTATTAATTCTTCTTTGAAAGTTTGGTAGAATTCTGCTGTGAACCAATCAGGTTCTGGGCTCTTCTTTTTTGGGAGACTTTTTATTACCTTTTCTATTTCAGCATATGTAATAGGTTTGTTTAGGTCATTTATGTTCTCTGGGGTCAATTTTGGTAAATCATATGTGTTAATAAATTTATCCATTTCTTCTGTATTTTTGTATTTTGGGGAATACAATTTCTCATAATATTTCCTGATGATTTTTCCCTATTTCATTGTAGTCAGTGGTTATGATCCCCTTTTCATCTATGAATTTCATGATGTTGGCTTTTTCTTTTTGATGAGATTGGCCAGGGGAGCATCTATTTTATTGACCATTTCAAAGAACCAGCTCTTAGTCTCATTAATTCTTTGAATTATCTTTTTAGATTCTAATTGAGATACCTCTACCTTGAACTTGGTAATTTCTTTCTGAGTGCTCCTTTTAGGATTGATTTGTTGTTGGCTTTCTAGTGTCTTGAGATGTGTCATTAGGTCATTTATTTGTCTCTTCCCTACCTTGTTGATGAAGGTACTTAATGCTGTAAACTTCCCTCTTAGAACTGCCTTTGCTGTATCCCATATGTTTTGGTAGGATGTTTTCATTCTCATTTGATTGTAGGAATTTTTTACTTCCACTTTAATTTCTTCAGTAACCCATTGGTTATTCAGCAGTAAATTATTTAGCCTCCATGAACTTGTAAAATTTCTGGTATTATTCTTGCTTTTGAGTTCCAATTTTATTCCATTGTGGTCTGATAAAGCACAGGGGATAATGTGTACTTTTTTGTACTTATTGAGGGAATTCTTAGGCACTAAAATATGATCTATCTTGGAGAAGGTTCCATGTGGAGCTGAGAAGAATGTGTATTGCTCATCATGTGGATGAAATATTCTGTAGGTATCTGTGAGTTCAAGTTGGTCTAGGGTGCAGATTAAGCTCATTTCTTTGTTGATTTTCTATTTTGATGATCTGTCTCTTGGTGAAAGAGGTCTTTGATCCATTTTGAATTGAAACTTCATGAAGGTCTTTGATCCATTTTGAATTGATTTTTGTACAAAGTGAGAGATAGGGATCTAGTTTCATTCTTCTACATGTAGATATCCAGTTTTCCCAGTACCAATTTGTTGAAGCTCCCTTTTCTCTAATGCATGTTTTTGGCATGTTAGCAAACATCAAGTAGTTAATCTTTAGGATTTTTATACCATCTTCATTCAATTGTGGTAGATCATGTGTATCTACAAACTCATCCATTTCTTCTAGATTTTCCAATTTATTAGACTATAAATTTTCAAAATAATTTCTAATGATCCTTTGGTTTTGAGTGGTATCTGTTGTAATATCCCTTTTGTCCCTATTAATTTGGATCTTGTCTTGATTAGTTTGGCTAAGGGTTTGTCAACCTTGTTTATCTTTTCAAATATCAATTCTTTGTTTAATTAATCTTTTGTATTTAAAAAAATTCTGTTTCATTATTTCAGATCTGATTTTTATTATTTCTTTCCTATTGGTTTTGAGATTAGTTTATTCTTATTTTTCTAAGACCTTGAGAAGCATCATTAGGTTATTTGAGATCTGATTTTTAATGCACTCATAGCTATAAACTTCCCTTTTGGAACTGCTTTTCTATACCTCATAGGTTTTAATATGTTGCATTTCCATTTTCACTTGATTCTAGGAATTTTTTAATTTCCCCCCTTGATTTCTTCAATGATCCATTAATTGTTCAAGTGTATTGTTCAATATCCATGTGTTTGTATAATTGGAGTTTCTCTATAGTTTCTTTTGATATTGATTTCTAGCTTCATCCCATTATGATTTGATAAAATGCAAGAAACTATTTCAATTTTTTATTTGTTAAGAATTGTTTTATGGCCTAAAATGTGCTCTAGTTTGGAGAAAATGCCATGAATTGATGAAAAGAAAGTGTGTTTTGCAGTTGCTGGGCACAGTATTCCGTTAATTCTACTTGATCTATAATAGAGTCTGAAGTTTCTCCATTTTTTCTGGATGACCTACTCATTGGTGTATTGAGGTCTATCCCTTCTTTTATGTCATATTTTCTATTTTTGGCTACTATATTTAGGTCTCTGATACTTTTTAAATTATTTTTTGTTTTTGCAGCACTGGGCATAGAACCTCGGGTCTTATACATGCTAGGAAAGCACTGTACTACTGAGCTACATCTGTAGCCCTTGGCCCTTTAATTTCTTAGTATGGCTTAAGGTCTAAGTTCAATGCTTGCATGTGGAGATCCATGAACAAATAATGTCTTACCATTTTTTCACTTTACTTAATTTCTGTCTACATTCCAGTAATTTTCACTGTATAAGTCTTATATTTTTAAAATTTTATTCCAAATATTTGGTTCAATTTCATGCTATTATAAAGAGAACTTTCCTTACAATGACATTTTTGTTATGTGAGTGGTGTTAGGGACCAAATCCCACGCCTTGAGCATGATATGCACATGATCTACCACTGAGCTACATCTCCAACCCTGAGAATTTTCTTCCCTTTCAACACCAGTGCTAATATATAGAAATATAATTGATTGTTACATATTACTCTTTAAGACTAACACTTTGATAAAGTTATTATTAGTTCTAATAGTTTTTTGTCAATTCTTTAGAATTATCTGCATATAGAATTATGTTGTATAGGAATAAAGACAGTATCATGTCTTCCTTTCTAATCTAGATGTATTTATTTTGTCTGGTTTTATTTGGTTGGTTCTTTGGTTTTGGTTGTTGTTTGTTGTTGTCTTGAGACAGTGTCTCAATATGTAACACAAGGTGGCCTGGAGTTTGCTATCCTTCCACCTCAGGCTCCTAAGTGCTAGTATTAGAGGCATGTGTCACCATATCTGGCTTTTTTTTATTATTATTCCACTGTCTACAACTCCCAATATATGTTGAATGTACATCCTATCATTGCCCTCAATTTAAATGGAAAAGACATCCTACCCTTGCTCTCAATTTAAAGGGGACACATTTAGTCTTTCCATACTAAGGATGATATTACCTATAGAAGTTTTTGTCAATGCCCTTGACAAAGCTAAGGAAATTTCCTTCTATTTCTTAGCTTGTTGAGAACTTTTATGGTTATAGGACCTTGCCAAATATTTTCTATCAACCATGTAGTTTTTGTCTGTTTATTATTGTGGCATATTACATTAATTGATTTTCTGATATTACCCCACCTTGCATTCCTGACAACCTGACCATTTTATAATTTGTTTTCTAATCACCTTTTAAAGTAAGAGGAAGACGAGAAAAGTATACATTTACCTAGTTATATTTACAGTACTCTTTTATTTGTGTAGATTTGTGTAACCATCTGGTATCATTTCCTTTCAGCCTGAAGAACTTCCTTTAGTATTTCTTATAAGGCAAGTTAGCTAGTTATACAACTTCTGTTATTCTGCGGATGTCTTTGTTTTGCCTTCATTTTTGAAGCATAATATCACTGGATATAAAATTCTTGGTTGACTTTTATTTCTTAGTACTTCAAATAGGTCAATCCACTGCCTTCAGTCTCCATTATTTCTAAAGAGAATCCATCTGTGAATTTGAATGTTATTACTCTGTAAATGATGAGGTGTTTCTATTTGCTTCTTTCCATATCTTTGCCTTTAGATTTTAGCAATTTGACTATAATATGTGAGTCTGTTTGTGTTTATCCTATTTGTATAGTGTCTCTTAAATATATGGAAACTATTTTTCAAAAAAAATTTGGAGAATTTCAGCAATTAATCCTACAAATTTTTTCTGTTTCTTTCTTTTCCTTTTGGGGCTCCCATTATGAGTATGCTGGTGTTCTTGGTGGTATTCTAGAAGCCTGAGTTTGTTCAGTTTTCTTAATTCTTTTCTGTTCTTCAGGTTGAATAATCTCTATTTATCTACCTTCATATTCACTGATTCATTCTTCTGCCAGCTAAATCTGTTGTTGTGCCCCTCTAATGAAATATTTTATAGTTACTGTCCAACTACAGTGTGAAAATTTGGTTATTTTGATGATTTTTCTTTATTGAGAGTCTCAATATGATGAGCAATTATTCTCATATTTTCCTTCATTTCTTTAAATATGGTTTACTTCTGTTCTTTGAATGTATTTATAATGCTGTTGCTGTTGTTGTTAGGTGCTGTTGAGTCAGGTCCAACTCAGAACAACCCTATGTACAACAGAATGGAATACCCCCTGACACTGTGCCATGCCTATGCTATGGCTATGTCAGTACTTCTCTGCTATTCATAGGACTTTTGATGGTTATTTTGGGATTGCTTCAGGAATGGATTGCCATGTCCTTCTCCAATTTTTGCAGTTCTAGGGATCAAACAGGCTGGAGAGAGCACAGAGAGCACAGAACAGCACTCTACCAACTGAGCTAAACCCCAGCTTGTATTTATAATGTTGTTGTTGTTGTTGTTGTTAGGTGCCTTCGAGTCGATATCTGACTCATAATGACCCTTATAGGGTTTTCAATAGCTGACTGTTTCGGGATTGCCTTGGGAGTGGATTGCCAGGCCCTTCTCCCATTTTTACAGTGCTGGGAATTGAACTCGGGACCTCAGAGACTGCAGTGCAGTGCTCTACCAACTGAGCTAAATCCCAGCCCGCCTGTATTTATAATAGCTACTTTGAAATACTTGTGTCCCAGGTCCAACTTTTAGTGTCCCTCAGAGGTAAGTTTCTACTGACTGCTTCTCCCTCTCCATGTGTGAACTATACTTCCCTCTTTCTTTTATTTCTCATATTGTTTTGTTAAAGACACAATACCTTAGATAATATGCCATAGCAATTCTGAGTTCCAATTCCTCCATAGGAAGTTCTCATTTCTGCTTATTTAGTGAAATACTTGCACTACTTCTACAATTTTATCACTCTTTCAGTGTGTGGTCAATGATACTTATGATCATTTTGTCTTTATCTAAATTGTTTTTATTGTTAAGCTTGGCTTCCTAAGACTCACCTGTGTCAGCATAATTCAGTAATCAGCCAATGATTGATCAAAAGTTATACTTAAGCACCTTAAACCAGTAAAGCTTTCACTCTTTTCCACTGGCTCTGTTTGTGGGTCTTAGGTGAGACCAGGCAATTTACAAGTATAAAGTAGATTTCATTTTCTGCTGAAATTTCTCATATCTTTTCTGCACAGGCATTAGGCTTCATATTCACCCAGGGAGGTTGAGTAGATAGATAGTTCCCTCTCTGATCTCTCTCCAGCCTGCACACAGCCTTGACCATATACACACCCTTTCAGATCCACCAGGATATAGATGAGCTTATCACAGTCCACTGTGTTTGTTTCGGTCTCTGAATCTTCCTATGGAACTTCTAGCTTGTCTGTTGCTTGCCACAAATAGTACTGCAAACCTCAAACTAGTTGCAGAAATTATCTTCTGATTTTTTTCCATTGAGGTTGCTGCTGTTTTTATCAAAACTCCTGGGTGCACACTCTGTTCCAAATCAATTCAGACCCTCTGGCAGCAGAGCTTCCTTTTTTTCACAGCCTAGCCTGCCCAGGCAGAACTACCACACAGAGGGAACTGGGGGAAGAGAGGGCAATGACGAAGGCAGCTCCAGGGTAAAACATCACAGACACCCAATATTCATACCTAAGTTTCAATTGTTGTTCTTAAATAAATGTTCTCAATTTGTCATATATCCCTGGTTGACTTCCAAAGTCTTGCAACAGTTAATTTTCACCATTTCTTCTAGTTTTATCACTGCTTTTCGGGGAGAGAAGTTGCCAAGTTTCTAACCACTCCAGAATTCCCGATATTTGCTCCCCCCCCCCCCCCAAGGCACACTCTTAAATTTATTTTAGGTCAGTAATACTACCAACTATTTACTCAAAATTGGTTTCATTTTAATTGAAAATCTAATCTTTCTCCAAGAGCCACTAATGGCTCTATTAGCATCTTGAAAGCATTAGAGGCCCTTGGAGGGAAACATCTTGCTGAATATAAACCACATGTTCCACCCCCAGACTTCAGGCCTCCCTGAAATGGGGGCACCTACCTGAAGATACCTGCCTCGAGACAGTTAAGGCTAGATAGAACAGGGCTTTCCTGGCCCTCTCCTGTGATGGATGAAGTGTTAAGAAAACAGGTTCCTAAACTCAAAGTTGCCTCATGTGATTTCTGATACCCCACAACATAGTTGAAACCACATTACTATTCAGCCTCCCAACTTCCTCCACCCAGCATTTATTACAAAAAAACTTCCATGAGGCCCTGAAAAACCTCAAAATTCCACATGACAAACTATTCACACGCCAGTAAAGCCCTTCAGGGCCAGAGTGTCATGTGTGTAATTGGCAAGAACCTCTTTAAAAGGGATTCCATTCAATAATGTCTTTTTTTAAAATGTTAGCTAAACCTAAACCTGAGCATCAAATAATTACACTCTCAATCTTTCCAATTGCACAGTGTTTTGAAAATGTCACAAATTACAACCAAATGGTGCTGAAGCATATTTTATTGGTGGTTTTCTGGACCCCAGTAAAGGTGCTAGCCATGAGTAGAAAGGGAAAAGTTTGAATGGTTTCCCCCCAGAACTAATGTAAGCAGAAATCATAGACAAAATATAGATGGGCTCCATTGAAATACACATATTTAATGACCTTCATCTTCAGTTACTTTTTTTCCCCATTGGAAAGAGCATTTGTGCCCAGAAAATGTGAAGGTTGCTTAAAGGAAAGAATTACTAAAGGAGTAAATTTTCACAAGAATTAAGTCATCCAAGGGCTGTTACACCAATAGATAAGGTAAAGATAAAGCCCCTCATATGTGCATGAAGTGGTTCAGGACTGACTCAAAATCAGGGTAAATAACATGTAACTTCTACAAACTCATTCCTGTTCCTGGCCAGTATCTATAGGATAATTGGCAGGGTGAAGATGTGTATATATCTATTGCCAAACACTGTCACCTGGAGCCTTGTAAACAATAGTTTAAAGCCATAGACCCATTTATCCCTTTACTCAACGCCTTTGCTATTCCATTCTCTATGATAAATGGTGGAAACAGAATTATTGGGTACTTAAAGCGTAGTTTTGGAAGTGATAATATTATAGGGGAGAAAAGGAGCAAATAAGCCACCCAAATTAGTAAAATATAAATATTTGCTCTAGTCTGAATTGTTGTTGTTGTTGTTAGGTGCCGTTGAGTTGGTATCCGACTCATAGCAACCCTCATAGGGTTTTCAATGGCTGACTGTTTCGGGATTGCCTTAGGAGTGGATTACCAGGACCTTCTCCCATTTTTGCGGTGCTGGGAATTAAACTCGGTCCTCAGAGACTGCAGCGCAGCACTCTACCAACTGAGCTAAATCCCAACCCATAGTCTGAATGCCCCCCTCAAATTCACATGTTGAAACTTAACCTCCATTGGAGTGATATTAAGCGGGGGGTCTTACAGAAATGGTAAGGTGAATGGGTTTGTGCCTTGTGAAAGGGCTAGAGGAAACTAATAGGTCCTTTGTTCCCTTTTACCATGTGAAGACATGGCAACAATATACCATCTTGAAAGCAGAGACTAGGCTCTTACCAGACACTGAACCAGCTGCTGGCTCCACCTTGGCCTTCCCAGACTCCAGAAGTATGAGAATAAATATCTTTTATTTATAAATTACAAAAACAGTCTCAAGTTTTTCTTCTTTTTCCCACTCTTACATATTTTTCCCCTCTATTAATAAATGTTGGTGGGATACAGAGTATCCCACAGGCTTTTTCTATTTCTATTATGCAACTATCACATCACTTTTGGTTATACTTTCATCAACTTACATAATTTATAGAACTCATTAATATGAAGTAAAAAATAATATACAATTATAGATTATATTCCCCTATTTTTCCTATGTATTCATGTAGCTGCATTAAGTTTGTTCTTATAGTAGTACAAATAGACTGATCTTGTTGGGTGCCATCAAGTCAGGTTGGACTCATAGCAACCCTATGTACAACAAGACGAAACACTATCCGATACTGTGCCATGCATATGATCTTTTTATGTTTGAGCCCAATGTTGCAGACACTATGATTCCTCTCATTCTGAGTTGTGCCACATCAGCGAAAGGAGGTTCCAGAGGCTTTGCTCCATTCCTGTCATTAAGGTCAACTCTACTTTGAGGCAGCAACTTGTCCCCAGTTGTTTCTTGAATGCCTTCCAGCCTGGGGGGGCTCATTTCCTGGCACTATATTTGACAGTGTTTCTCTGCAATTCATAGGGTTTTCAATGGCTAATTTTTTTGCGGGTGGGTCCTTCTCCCTAATCTGTCTTAGTCCAGAAGCTCAGCTGAAACCTATCCACCATGGGTTGGTCTTGCTGGTATCTGAGATACTGGTGCATAGCTTTCAGCATCACAGCAACATGCAAGCCCCCACAGCACAATAAGCTGACAGACAAGTCAGGGGAGATGGGAGATGAGGTACAATGAAATATGAGGGAATAGGCTACATAGGCCTCATGGTAGGAGTAGACAGGAGAAAAATCCCGAAGGACGGGATATTGGGGTGCCTAAAGGCTTCAGAGGTGGAGTCATCTCAGTGTACAATAAAGTCTGGAACGTGGCTTGACAGAAGAGAAGTTATAGAGCAGAACAGGGGGACACTAAAGATAAGAAAGTAGAAGGACAGGGTCCAGGTTGCTGAAGACTCAGATCAATCCAGCCCTTAGTCCCACTGTGGAAGAACCAGAGAAGCTCAACCACTTTTCTGATATTTTTTAGGTTTTCTTTCTTTTTTTTTCTTTTCTTTTTTTTTTTTTTGGGGGGGGAGCCTCTAGAAAAATAGATTTAGAGCTTCTTTAGGAAAATTCTGATATCACTCCAGCCCCTCGCATCCACTGCCATTTCCAGTCCAAATGGTTGGCTTGCTAAATAAAAGCAATCATTATCACAGTCCTTTATAGGCCCAAAAGCACTTTACATGAACTGTTTAGCTTGTCTTCCTGGGGGCAACAGTGTGCATCATAGGCATGACAGTTACTCACTATAAACCTGGCCTCTGTTCCCTGGGCCTAGTAGTGGCTAAGCTCCACAGAGAGAATTACTGCTACTCTGTTGTCCAACCCAGAAGACTCCACAGGTTGTCTCTCCTACTATTCTAGACAGTCCAGGCAGGTCATTATGCTTCCTTCACAGTTCCTAGGACCATGCCTGGTATGTGACAAGTACACAATTAAACATGTATATTTCAAAAGTAGCTGGAAAAAAAAGTAGAAAAGATCTATTAGAAAAGAAGAAAAGGACCCGCAGAAGGGGGGACAAGAGAGAGTAATGGGGCTAGGGGGTGAATATGGTCAAAGAACATCATACACATGCATGAAAATGTCATAGGGAAACCCATCCCATACAATAAATATATGCTTATTTTTAAAAAGTTAGGAGAAAAGATTTTGAAGGCTTTCACCACAAAGAAATGATAGATGTTTGAGAAGATAGATATGTTACCCTGATTAGAATTTTACATAATACATTTATGGAAACTCCATAAATACGTACTCATACTCATGCTCCATAAACAGGTACAATTATTATGTCAATTAAATATAATTTTTTATAAAAGAATATATCAACTCATATAAATTTCAAAATTGGAAAAACTAATTTAAGAGCTAAAAGTCAGCATAATGGAGCTAGGGATTTAGCTAAATGGTAGAGCACTTGCCTACTATGCTCAAGGCCCTGAGTTTAATCTCTAGCACAGCAAAAACCAAAAAGTCAGCAGAATGGTTACATTCTAGTGGGGGAGGGTGAGTGGAATCATAGTAATGTGATATATTATGATCTGGGTGCTGTTCATATGGATGTGTGTAGTCAAAATCCATTGGTCTGTATAATTATGATGCACACTCTATGTATAGGTGACATTTCAATATTCTTTTAAGTGGATGAATGAACCAATCATTCAATCAGTGGTAGAATCTAACTTATCTTAAATCTGAAATGATTTCCCATAATAGGATTCAAACAGCAACCAAAGGTAGGAGTTGGCAAATATTTGATAGCTTACGCTCTGTATAGTAGGGTCTCTGCCGTGACTACTCAACTTTGCCACTGTAGCCCAAAAGTGGCCATGGATAATATAAAACAAGCATGGTTGTTCCAATAAAATGTATTTATGATTACAGAACTTGGAATGTCACATCATTTTCACACATACTGAAATAAACTTTTGATTTTTTCAATCACTTAAAAATTTTAAAGCCATTCTCATTAAGATATGCATATATATATACATATATATATAAAAGAATTGATACTTTTGAATTACGGTGCTGGAGAAGTCTATTGAATATACCATGGACTGCCAAAAGAACCAACAGATCGATCCTAGAAGAAGTGCAACCAGAGTGCTCCTTGGAAGCAAGGATGGCCAGACTGCATCTTACATATTTCAGACATGTAGTCAGGACAGATCAGTCCCTGGAGAAAGACATCATGTTTGGGAGAGTGGCACATCAACGATAAAAAGGAAAACCCTCCACCAGATGGATTGACACAGTGTCTGCAACAATGGGCTTAAATATAAATAAGATCATGTGCCTGGCACAGAATCCAGAAGTGTTTCGATCCGCTGTACATAGGGTTGCAATGAGTGGGACTCGCCTCAACAGCACCTAACAACAATATAGCTATTGAGCTATATAAAAGCAGTCTGCTGGCTGGATGAATTTGGCCTCCAGGAAGTGGTTCGCTTACCTATGCACTAAGAGAATGTGCATATAAAACACATTTCCTAGTCTGCCCATAGGCTCAACCTCTCCTTCCCCCACCCTGCTCCTCAATAACTCTACTACCTTTGTAAGTAGGCAGAGACTCCATCTTGTCACCACATGGGTATTTACTGTTCCGAGGTTTGATGGGGTCCACTCGACAGAGAGGGTAGGGATTGTAATCTTGTTTATATGTTGTGAGCAAATCCATATTTTCTCCACTTGGAATGAATGGGCCAGGCCGGTAGAATTTCACTGGTACCATTTTGGGAATCCCAAAATCTCTCCTGGAAGGAAAATAAATACATGTGACTGGAGTCCTTGGTTTGAAAGGAGGCTATGTTTTCCATTCAACCAATCTCTATCAACATTTGCTAAGAAGTTGTTTTCTACTCTATACCTCCAGCTGCTCTGCTCTTCTATTCCCCACTTGGGAGAAAGATTCCACCATTCTCTTCTCACCCAAGTCAGACACCTGGATATCACATTTGACCCCTCCCCTCCCAGTCCCAGAGTATTTAATCACCATCCAGCCCCTCCACCTCATTGGTTTTTCTTTCCCCCTTGGTTCAGACCCTGACCATTTCTTACTTGGATCATGTGACAGCCTCACACCTGAGCTTTCTGTTTCATTCTTGCTGCTTCTACTTCAATCACCATCATGTGGCCAAAATACTCTCTAAATTAACTTCAGACCATCTTGCTCCTTAGCTTAAAAGATAAACCCAACTCCCATAGACTTTTGGTGTAAGATAGTGGATCACAGGCAGCCTCCATGTGATGCAGGCAAACACGGAACTCAGGAATAGGAAAGAACAGACTCTATTCCAAAGACAGAAAGACTAGAAATGCACAGAAATTACCAAGGAGGTAATAGGATGGTCTCAGGGTACAGACAAGGGAGGGACAGTGCAACTACAATGAGCCTACAACTTCTTGAGAAAGGAGAGACACTGGAGCCCTCACCCAAAAGAAAAGCTGGTCAGTCCCAGTTAGCATGCTGGAAGTCCCACAGGACAAGCCCATAGTCCATGAAGCCCTTAGGTCCACTCTGGGGATGTGATGAGACAGTGGCTCTTGTAACCTGTGAAGTCAGCACTGGAGAAGAGATTCATTTTGCCAGGTTCCATATCTCAGTGTGTTGTGACCAGGCAACACTTGAGAGAGACCTATTGTGTAAGACTGAGCTATGCCCAGGCCTGGAAACAAGGAACAATCATAGGACAGGGAGACTGGGGGCAACCTGCCATAGCCCCAGGGTGGGACATAGCATGGCAGGTAGCTACAAAGAGGGGTTAAGGTAGGACTATGGCAGCTGAGAAGTTCAGGCCCCACCTCCTGAGGGGAACTGTGGAGACTGGCAACCCTGATCCCAGGTCAGAAATGAGATTCTAACTCCAACTGACCACCACCCCCACCTAACATACTCTAATATTAGAAGACACAGAAAGAAGCAGCTCCGAACTTGGTCTTTCTTTCCCCTCATGCTGTGCTGGGGAATGCACTTACTGTCTTGCACTGAGCAAGTGCTCTACCACTGTGCTGGGTCCCCAACCTTTATTTTTATTTTGAGACAGTCTTGCTGAGTTGCACGGGCTGCCTCTAGCCTGGGATTCATGATTCTCCTGCCTCAACCTCCCAAGTCACTGGGAATGCAAGTGTGTACCATGGCACCAGCCTCTGTCTCCCTTTTTAATTTTTTTTTTTCATTTTAAATTTTACTTTCCTCATTTCTCTTTCTTCCAATGTAATTGTCATTCTCTTTCTATTCTAGTTTTCTTTTTATTTTTCTGTATCTCTCTTTTTCTATTTACTATAATTTTACTATCATTTTTATTTTAAAAAAATCTTTTAGACTTTACCTTTTATTCCTCCTTATACGGGAAAATGACTTGGCAACCCACTCCTGATACAATCCCCAAACAAGCTGCCCTTGAAAACTCTATAAGGTTGCTATGAGGCAGATGTGATTCAAAGGCACCTAACAACAACCACCACAATTCCTCCTTATGTTTATCTAATTTAATTTACACATTTTTTCCTTTATTGTGCAACCAGATTTCTTTTATCTTTTACTCTTTTCTCTTCCCCTTCCTAACATTCTTTTTTCTTCTTCTTCTTTTTCCATTCCTTTACTTCATATTTACTACTTCATTCTTTTTCCTCTTTCTCTGACCCCTCCTTTATTTCAGGCAATTGCTGTTTTTACACTCACCCTAAATAATTTGTAACTTCATAGCTTAATTTATATTATTGCCACTATTGCTGTTGTTAGGTGCCATCAAGTCAGATCCAACTCATAGTGACCCTAAGTACAGTAGAACAAAACACTACCCACCACTGTACCATGCACACAATCTTTTTAAGTTTGAGCCCATTGTTGCAGCCACTATGTTTCCTCTCATTTTGAGTGGTGCCACATAAGCAAAAGGAGGTCTGAGAGGCTTTACTCTATTCCTATCATTAAGGTCAACTCTACTTTGAAGAGGCAACTCTTCCCCAGTCATGTCTTGAATGCCTTCCAGCCTAGGGGGCTCGTTTTCCAGCACTATATTTAACAGTACTTCTCTGCTATTCATAGGGCTTTCAATGGGTAATTGTTTTGTGAATGAGTTTCCAGGCCCTTCTCCCTGGTCTATCTTAGTCCAGAAGCTCAGCTGAAACCTGTCTACCATGGGTAGCCCTGTTGATATCTGAAATACCAATGACATAACTTTCACAGAAAGTTGCCTTTCACAGAAAGTTGCCTCACAGAAACATGCAAGACCCCAAGGATGACAAGCTGACAGACATATGGGGGGTGGTGTAGTAGTTGGCTTTAATTTATTTTAAGTATATTTCTATATCTGCTTGCTTGAGTATTGTACCTGTCACAGTGGTTTGTCATCTCTCAGAGTGGTACTGGGGACTGAGCTCTCAAGAGAAAGCCACTCACTAAGATCCTCAAAACTAGAAGAGATGTCCATCCTAACAGATGCACAAGTCACAAAACAAACACAAGAAACATGAAAAAGCAAGGTAACGTGTCTCCTTCAAAAGACCATAATTCTTTTTTTATTATTATTAGAAATTTTTAATGTACATCTTAATGTGATTCATTTTGACATTCATTGTGACATTTCCATATATGCATTTTGATAAACATTATTCATATAGGTTACCCCTTACCCTGCCCTATGCTTCCCCCCCTCCCACCCTTCCCATCTAAGTTTCCCATCTAAGTCTTCTCTATCTTTTACTTAATAGTATTTTTCTATATGTCCTTGGGTTCCAGTTCTGTTTAAGATAGAAACTTTTCCTATAGTGGTAAAAGACCATAATTCTTTAACTACTAAATCCAAAGATACTTACATGGTTGAAATGTCACACAAAGAATCCAAAAGTCTATTTGTAAAAATCATCAATGACTTGAAAGAGGAAATAAACAGATGAATGAAGTAAGGAAATCAATTCAAGACTTACATTCCAAAAAACTGGAAAATCTAGATAAAATGGATAAATTCCTAGACACATATTTCCTACAAAAATTAAATCAAGAAAATATACACAACTGAAACAGATCTATAAAAAGCAGTGAGATTGAAACAGTAATAAAGAGTTTTCTATCAAGAAAAGCCCAGGACCAGATGGGGTCACTGCTGAATTATTTAAGACTTTAAAGAAGAATTAACACCAATGTTCCTCAAACTACTCCATAAAATAGAAATGGAAGGAACACCACCTAACTCATTCTATGATGCCAGTATTATCCTGATACCAAAACCAGATAAGGATACACACATACAAAAATATACAGTCCAATTTCCTGATGAAAATAGATGCAAAAATTCTTAATAAAATATTTGCACTGGGCATGGTACCACACATCTCTGATCCCAGTGACTCGGGAGAAAGAGGCAGAAAGATAGTGAGTTTGAGGCCAGAGGCAGCCTATAAAACTTAGCAAGACCCTGTCTCAAAATAAAAAAAAATATTTTTTAATTTAAAAATGGGTTTGGAGTACAGCCCAGGGATAGAGTACTTGCAAAGTACATGTGAGGCCCCTGGGTTCAACCCCAAGTACTACAAAACGAATGAATTAATTAATTAAGAATACTTGCAAATTGACTTCAGCAACACATTAAGAAAATCATACACTTTACTCAAGTTGGTTTCATTCCAAGGATGCAAGAGTGGTTCAACATAAGCAAAGAAACAGCCCATAAACACACTGTTGTTGTTGTTGTTGTTAGGTGCTGTTGAGTCGGTATCCAACTCATAGCGATCCTATGTACAACAGGGAAACACTATTGTCAGTGCTTCTCTGCTATTCACAGGGTTTTCAATGGTGGATTGATTGGGAGGTGGTTGCCAGGTCCTTCTCCCAAGCCTACAGTATCTGGTGTTCCCAGGCGGGCTCCCATCCAAGTACTAACCAGGCCTGACCCTGCTTAGCTTCCAAGATCTGACAGGATTGGATGCCACAGGGCTATGGCTGCAGGCATAAACACACTAAGAGACAGAAATCACATAATCATCTCAATAGATGCAGAAAAGGCCTTTGACTCCCTTTATAATGAACACCCTAAAAAAATTAGGTATTGAAGGAACATACCTCAACCGTGTTGTTGTTGTTTTCATTGTTAGGTGCCATCAAGTCAGCTCTAACTCATAGAGACCCCATATACAACAAAACAAAACAAAGAATCAGGATTCTGTGCCAGGCACACAATCATATGTTTAAGGCTATTATTGCAGACATTGTGTCAACCCATCTAGTTGAGGGTTTTCCCTTTTTTCATTGCTCTGCCATTCTCCTAAACATGATGTCCTTCTCCAGAGATCGGTCCCTCCTGACAACATGCCCCAAATACACATGACGCAGTCTAGCCACCCTTGCTTCCAAGGCTCACTCTGACGGTACTTTTAGGACAGATCTATTGGTTCTTTTGGCAGTCCATGGTATATTCAAAAGCACCATAATTCAAAAGCATCAATTCTTCTCCTGTCTCCCTTATTCAATATTCAACTTTCACAATTGTATGATGCGACTGAAAATACCATGGCATGAGTCAGGCACACCTTCATCTCCAATGTGACATCTTTACTTTTCAGCACTTTAAAGAGGTCATTTGCAACAGCTTTTCCCAGTGCAACATGTCTTGATTTTTTTGACTGCTGCTTATATGGGTGATGATTGCAGAACCAAGTTAAGAAAAATCTTGGACAATCTCAATTTTTTCTGCATTTATCATGAAGTGGCACACTGACCAGGTGTAAGGATTTTTGCTTTGCTGATATTGAAGCACAATCCATACTGAAGGCTGTGTTCTTTGATCTTCATCAGTAAATGTTTCAAATCCTCTTCACTTTCAGCAAGCAGAGTTGTGTCATTGGCATAATGCATGTTGTTAATGAGTCTTCCTCCCATCCTGATGCCACATTATTCATCATAAAGTCAAGTTTCTCAGATTACTTGCTCACCATAGAGATTGAAGAGGTACCATGAAAGGGTATATCCCTGACACACACCTTTCTTGACTTTAAACCAGTCAGTGTTTCCTTGTTCTGTTTGAACAACTGCCTCTTGGTCCATGTACAGATTCCTCAGGAGTACAATTAAGTGCTCTAGTATTCCCATTCTTCACAATGTTATCCATAGTTTATTGTGATACACATAGTCAAATGCCTTTACACGACCTATAAAACATAGACATCTTTCTGGTATTCTCTGCTTTTGGCTAATATCCATCTGACATCAGCAATGATGTCTCTGGCTCCATGCCCTCTTCTGAATCCAGCTTGATTTTCTGGCAGTTCCTTGTCTATATTCTGTGAAAGGAGGTATTGAAGGACATACCTCAACATAATAAAGGCAATATATGAAAAACCTATAGCTAACATCATACTAAAGTCAGAAGGATGGAAAGCATTTCCTCTAAATTGAGGAATGGGACAAGAGTGTCCACTCTCTCCAATGTTATTCAATATAGTTATTGAACTCTTAGCCATAGCAAGAAGGCAAGAGAAAGAAATAAAAGAGATCCAGATAGGAAAGGAGGAAGTCAAATTATCCCTACTTGCAGATGATATAATCCTATACTTAAGAGACCCAAAAGAGCTCACTAGAAAATTCTGAAAGCTAATAAACACTTTCAGCAAAGTAGCAGAATATAAAATCAACATACAAAAATCAGTAGCTTTTCTACATACCACTAACCACTAGGCTAAGAAAGAAAGCAGGAAAACAGTCCCATTCACAATAACTTCAAAAAGAATAAGATACCTAAGAATAAACCTAGCCAAGGTAGAGACTTCTACAGTGATACCTTTAAAACACTGAAATAAGAAATTAAAGAAGACACTGTAAGATAGAGAGATCTCCCATGCTCATGAATTGGAAAAATGAGCCAGATCCAAAAAGACAAATATCACAAGTGTGGATATCAATATACATTCAATATTTTTCTATATATGTCATGAAAGAAGAAGGCTAACTATGTAGGTAGAATAAAGGGACTAAAGAGAGGGGGACCGTGCAATAAGAAAGGGCAATGGCGGGGGGAAGAAAAGAAGAAACCCAATTCGCTAGCAGGATTTATAAGCTGGCCTGACCTAACTCCTGCCTTACTCCCTACCCTCATCTCCCATCACCCAACCCCATCTACCCGCACTGTGCTTCACCCGCAAGGCCCAGCTGAAAAGGGCCCTTTTAGCACCTGCTCTCCCTACCTGCCATCCACGCAACCCCTTCACTATGGATTTTTCAGGTACTCCCACCTTCCTCTCCATGCCCCCAAGAACTTCTCCTGCTGATGTTTCTCTCCTTCCTCTACTTAACCTGATAGAAAACCCAGGGGAAAAAAAAGTCCAATAAGCAGACCCTAAGTCTTTTGTTTCTTTGCTATCTGGTGTCAGTGACCCCATATTTTCAGTGAGTATACAAACAGCAAGATTGAAAAAGCAGGATGGTTTTCACTAAATGGAATGCAGTCCTTCTCAAAGCACCACACAGTTACAAAGGACACAGATGCTACCTGCCCACCACCAGGAGTCCCCCTGACCGCATCCAGCTGCGTCTGGCTGTGCTGCCCCCTGGGGCCATCTCCACTGCCCACTTCTCCACGCTAACAGTTCCCCCAGGGACTTGTGCTTCACACTGACTACTTTTGCCCGGAACCCATTTATCCAAATGGACAAGGGGAAGGTAGATTTTCCCTAATGGTGCTTGCCAGAACAGCCACACCAAGGGAAGGCGAAGGTTTCCGGACAGGAAAACATTACGCCCAAACACCAATAAAACCTACTTCCCGGCTGAAATCTGGAGCAGCAATCCTGAGCCATGCTTGACTAGCAAAGGTAACACGCTCCGCTGTAACCTGTCTTGCGTGAATTATACACAAGGTTGTCAATAAACCCAAACTGGATCCTGAAAACACTTGGTGGGGTAGAAGGAGGGAGTTAGGAAGCAGGAGAATTAGTCTCTCCAGGGCTCCAAGGGGGAAATGGGAGATGCTTCAGTTGAACTCCCATAATGTCCTCTGGGTAGATCTTAAAATATATTTCAGTGGCAGGTATAGGGCCCGCAGCCTACACTGCCTTCTCAGAGGCCCCATGGTGAGAAAACAAGAGGAAGCTAAGTGACTTGGGGCATCTGGAAGCTATGTACACTGGGGCGTATAGGGTCTAAGCTAAATGAGAAGCCAAAGGTCAGCTCCACACTTCCACTCTTCTTAGTGAACAAGTACCTTATACTGGTGACTGTCCAGTATTAAACCATTGCAGCAGGAAACTGGGAGGGAAAAACCACATGCTGCAGAGGCATGGAAATGCCTGGAAAACCAGTTAACTGGAATCTGTCCAAAAATGGATGCTCTGAAGGGAGTACTCCCTAGGGAAATTGACCTCCCCCTACTTTCAAAAGGGATGGAGTGCAGTTTTGAAACAATATGAAACTACACCTCCCTAAGTCCTCAGAAACCCAGGTCCGGAGATGGCTACACAGGCCATCTGCCCTCTTCACTTCCAGGGAATATCAGGAGATACCAAAGGCTCCCGTGAAGAACAATGCCATCATGATGAGCTCTTACATCCCAGGGCACCAAAGAGTGCCTTAGGGTTGGGGAAGAGGGGCCATATGCCATCCTGGACCCTGGACCTGGACACCATGCCATCCTCCTCTACTGTTGCTCCTCCCAAGGAAGCCAACCTTTTCTCAGTGATGCTCTAAAAACCTTCCTTCAAGAGACTCCAGGCTCTGACAACAGAAGTATCCTTAGTGCCTCTATCTCCTGCTCTTCCATAGGAAAAGCGCAAACAAATACTCACAGACACACCAGTTCAAGGACTGCCCTCAAGCTGGTTTCTCATGGACAAAAGAAGATGCAGTAAAATTCTTGCTTACCACATTTAGGGAATGAAATTGTTACTTACTCTCCTTCAGTACAAAATTCAAGTTCTTCTGTAAATGTGCATCTGTTATTGAATTTACTGACCAGCTATACCTAAGGTAAATGATTATGGGGGGGATAAGTTATCTATGTCCAAAGAGAGGAAAAAATTTTAAAGTCTGATTCATTTATACTCTACCCAAAAAAAGTCACTGTGGCTTAAGAGTGAATTTATTCAGAATTTATGCATTTCCTCATTAGGTTTTTATGTTGAGAACACTCACAGAAATCTATCATTAACCACAACATAACTACATGCTTCCAATCACACGTAATCTTACAGTGTTTAAGTTTGTGCAAAAGAAAAGCCTTTGTTTTATTCTTCCCAGAAATTGCTCAAATTTAATAGCTCGCTCGCTCTTGCGCACGCGCCCTCCCTCTCCCTCTCCCTCTCTCTCTCTCCCTCTCTCTCTCTCTCTCTCTCTCTCTCTCTCTCTCTCTCGACCACTGGATCTGTTCTCTCTGTTCCTGTGGTCCATTTCCTATGGCCTGTGCCTACTGTGACTATGAACAAAGAAGAAAGAAAGAAAAAAAAAAAACTTGTCAAAGATCTAGGTTTCCTCTAAAGTAAGTGGCCATAAAAGTTACATAGTATGGAAGGGCAAGAGTTAAACTCAGAGTAAAACACAGGTTAAAGTGGCCCTGCTGGGGAAGTCATAACAACTTGACTTCAAATCATTTGCCAAAGCTAAAGAAAGGTGTTTGACAAGAATTTGACACAAGGAAAGAGGAAATAACCTAACAGCTAACTAGGGTCATGAGCCTGGAAATGGGAAATGGAGATTTTTTTTTCCATGACAGAAGAACAAAACAACACTTTAAAAAACCCTATTTTTAATGCTTATGTAAATTTTAGAATTTGTTGTAGTGTTCAAGGAATCAATCATACTAAAACAAAATGTTTTAAGAGAAATCTCTTCTCTTGCCAAAGCAAATCTCTTTCACCCTTACTGTGACTCCCCACCCTCTCTCTTGGGAACTTTGTCTACAAGCCATCTTCTAGTCCATGGTTTCACTTCTTCCTCCCACTGTGTCTTTTCTGTCAATATTTAAATCTGCTCCAGTCTCTCCCATCTCCAAAGAAAAGGATTAAATATAAGACAGCCTTCAGAGAACTCCATGTTCTCCCAGTCTTCTCCTCCTCCCCTTCTCTCGTCTAGGCACAGCTGTCCACAGGTGGCCAACTTGCCTTTCCCACCTCCTACTCATGCCCCACCTATCAAGGCTGATTCTACTCCTTGCACTTAGCCAAGGCTTCCCAATGCCACATTGTTTCCAGAGCCAGGCCCCATTGCTCATCCGTATCCTGTGTCCTCTTCACAGCACCTACTCTCTCACTTATGTTTTTTAAGTATTTCCTTCCTTGTCCTCTGAGATCTTACTCCTCATGATTTGTCCTCTTTCACAATCTCTTCTAGAGGGTTTTGCTCTTTGCTTGTCAGTTGATTTATTTCATTACTTGTTATTGTTGTTCTTGTTAGGTGCAGTGGAGTGGGTGTCCAACTCATAGTGACCCTACATACAACAGGTGAAGCTATTGTCAGTGCTTCTCTGCTATTCATAGGGTTTTCAATGGCAGATTGGTTTTTTCGTGTTTTGTTTTTGTTTGTTTGTTTATTTCTTTTTTGGTTTTTTTGGGTTTTGTTTGTTTGTTTGTTTTTGTGGGAGGAGTGGGGTGCCAGGTCCTTCTCCCAAGCCTATAGCACCTGGTGTTCCCAGGCGGTCTCCCATCCAAGTACTACTAACCAAGCCCAACCCCGCTTAGCTGCTGAGATCCAGCGGGATCTGACACCATAGTGGTATGACTGCAGGCCATTTCATTATTTACATATGCGATTTTCAAACTTCCCAGGTAAGAAGGCACCCTTTAAGGAAGCTATTATGTCATACCAGGCAAATCGGGAAGCCCATCCCAGAGCATGGCAGAAGACCCCTTGGCTGAACCACAGGGCTTAATTCCTGGCACTGATCCAGATGGGATGTGCTGAGTCCCACTGAACCAGGTGGGATTCTGGTACATGTCCTCCAGGATTCATGTTACACAGTACTATCTCCTCCCTCTACCCTCAGCTCCTCAAAACCTACAGAGGCAGAAGCTACTCTCTATCCCTACTTCATATAGAGTCTGGAAAAAAAAATTAAGAATTACTTGAAAGCACAAATAAGTGACCAAAATCAAGAGTCTAGAAAAGAATCAACACATAGAAGAAGGAAATAGCACTGGCTGAGTATTCATTGCTTAAGTTCCATCAACTAATTAAAATTCACAGCTTCCAGCCTAAAGGCAGGGTCGTATCTGTGCCAGGCCAGGCCACTAAAAGGCAAGTGTTTCTTTATTCTCTTTATTAACTAAAGAACGGGGGGGCGGGGGGAGAACCTGTATAAAATTGGATCCAAATCTCTGCTTCACATGCAAGGGATGAACTTTTAGCAAACTTGCCAGAGATAGAGATCTGAACTCAAATTTGAGCTGCCTGTCATCCTCAGGTGTTTGCAAACATGGAGTTTGCATTCTGAGTCCAACTGAGTTACCCGCCTGAAAAACAAAAATGCTCTTCACAGCATTCAGAATGTCCAGACCCAATTCAAAATTATTTGACATACATACTAGAAAATACAACCCATGCTCAAGAAAAATAGGTAACCATGGAGACCAACCCCAACCAGTCCCAGGTGTTGGACTTTGCAAACAAGGATTTCAAAGCTAGTATTTTAACTGTGCTTAATGAAGAAAAGCAAAGTCATATGACTTAAAAAATAGGAAACTACAGAAGAGAAATAGGAACTATATAAAAAAAAAAACAAATATAAATTCAAAAATTTAAAAATACAGTATCTGAAAAAATATTTACTGGATGATGGAATTGGCAGAATGGAGACAAGGGAGGAAAAACTTAGTGAACTTATAGATTAACAGAAATTATCCAATCTGAAGAACAAAGAGGGAAAAAATATTAAGAGAAAGAAATGAATAGAACATCAGGCACCAAAAAAATACTTGATAAAATAAAACCCAAAATGTCCACCAATTCAATCAGAGATGCACATTGTCAAAGACAACTCAAAGGCTCTGAAATTGTCCAGACAAGTACAGGGCTGAAAACTTTACTTGCTTGTCTTTACCAATTCTCAGGCCAATCTATCAAGGGAAGTGAGTAAATCCCCAGGAGTATAGCTCGGAGTAGGGGAGCCAAGTATGCATTTCAATAGAAAATGTATAAAATTCAATGGCTGGAACAAGACTTGAGCCCACTTCCAATTTCCTTGCTTCCTTCTTGGCTTTTGGAGAGGATACTGAATGCCCTTTCTCTGTTATCCCTTCCTTCCCTTAATCTCTTTGGTTTACTAACAAGTCTTATCAATAAGCAAGAGTCTATGCCACGAACTCCCTGTTCTCTGCTTTTCAGCCAGATCCATCCAGTCTGGACTCAATTCTTTCATTCCCTCTGTGACTCCAGTCCACCCTACCCATAGTCCCACTCCCTTTTACAATAAAAATCTAACACTATTGAAGACTCATCTCTTTCTTCAGAGGCTATTCATTTTGTTCATCTTTAGGGAGATGGCTTAGCTAACAGAAATAATGTCCCAAATGGGGGTACTTATGATTTACCCAGTAACATGCCTAAGGGGAAACGAGGCTTGAAGTGCAAACCTCTTATTCATAAATTGATCTGAGATCTATCTGAACTAATGGCAAATCCTATGTGAGAGAATTACCAAGGGCTACAAGAAATGATTTCACACTAAGAAGGGCTGGAAATCTCAAGCATTCCCCTTATGGCACCTGCTGTAAATCCCCAAGATTTACAGTCAGTAAGAGTTGTGTGCAGCTGTAATCATGCCTCATGCTGGGATGATAACCTTTCCAGAAACCAGGTGTTTTTTGTGTCTGGACTTAATCACCAAACCCAGCCAAATCCTGGGCCACGTGACTTTTCATGCAGCAGGTGGGAGCCCCATGTCCAGCCTCAGAAACCACATGGTCAGCCGTTAGATAAACCTTTAGATAAGGAAGGCGATGGAATGTTGCAGTAATAAGGGTCAGGGGCACAGAGGGCTGACAATCCACACGGCACAGGGCTGATCTGGCCTTGCCCTAGAAGCCTCTGGGACAGCACCCAGATGGCAGCTTCTCTATATGTCCTGAAAGCAGCATAGTTTTCTTCTCACTATATGAGAATCAGTGCCCAGCAGGGCAGGCACAGGGTTCAGAAACAACAAAACTGAGGTACAGAGAAAGGAAGAAATACCCTCTGCTCATCTCCTCCTGACTTCTCTTTCTGTTGTAGGAGCTTCAGGAGAAGAGACTCATGTCTGGTTTTTTTCCCCTCCTCCTAGGTCACTTTAACTTTCCCCCCTTTTCTTTTTAAAGCCCTTATGATCATTAATAGCATGTTTGGAAATTTCTTCAGTAACTGCCCTCCTCCCCTTTAACCATATCTTGATGTAAATTACATTTATTATTACTCTGGCTCTGTAGGGGCAGAAGGGCCCTCTGGGTGATATGTTTATTGTTGTAAGCGACACAAGGCAAGGATAATTTAGGACAGGTCAGAGGGTAAGTTGTTGTTTTGCACAGCATCGAGAGGAGGGAGTGAGTGCGGGGCTACATCTGGGGGCCTCAGTGCTAGCTGATGGGGCAGGGATCCTGGCCAGAGCGAGGGTTTGGCCTTGCTCTCCAGAGCTTTGGACCACAAATAAGGAGTATTGCCCAACATCCAACCCTTAAAATATCTTTTTCTATCCTTCTAGGACAGTAAATATATTCCTAATGTAACAATGCTAGCAACTGTATCACTGTGGCATCTGATCTCATCACATCTTGGAAGCTAAGCAGGGTTGGGCCTGGTTAGTACTTGGATGGGAGACCGCCTAGGAACCCAGGTGCTATAGGCTTGGGAGAAGGACCCAGAAGCCCACTCCCAAAATACAATCAGTCATTAAAAATCCTATGAATAGCAGAGATGCACTAACAATACTCTTTCACCTATTGTATTTAATATCACTATGAGTCAGACACTGACTCGATGAAACCTAAGAACAATGATGATGATGTAATAATATCTGAGCCTAATACCGTACATCTCACAAGGTGCTCCTGATTTTCTACAAATTGGGTATAAAGAGATGCGAAGAGCCATACCTAGAAGTGGCAGATGTCCCTCAACACTTCTCTCATCCTTTCCTACCAATTACGTGTGTCTTACATGGGTGCCTAAGGACTCTTCACTGGAGTTGTCCATGGTTTCCTAAAAGGAAAAGTGATGCTCAGGAATGGCCCCCATCTTTTGTCATTATCTCTAAACCCTTAGCGATGCTGTCTTCTTAGCAAAATGAAGCCCAAGCTGTAAGGTTCATGCGATTTAATAAGCTGTAAGTCAAAAATCCCCCATGTGTCCGCTGGCTTGTGCTGTGGGGGCTTGAGTGTTGCTGTGATGCTGAAAGTTATACCACTGATATCCTAGATATTACCAGGGCCACCCATTGTGGACAGTTTTCAGCTGAGCTGACAGACTAGGAAGAAGGATTCAGTCCCAAAACAACCATTGAAAACCCTATGAATAGCAGAGAAGCATTGTCAAATGTAATGCTGGTAAATGAGCCTCCCAGGATGGAAGACATTCAAGAAACAACTGAGGAAGAGTTGCCTCCTCAAAGTAGAGTTGATATTAATGATGAGAATGGAGTAAAGCCCTCAGACCTCCAGTTGCTAATGTGGCATAACTCAAATAAGAAACACAGTGGCTGCAACAATGGGCTGAAACATAAAAAGATCATGTGCATGGCACAGTGTTGGGTAGTGTTTTGTCCTGTTGTACATATGGTTACTATGAGTTGGACGCAACTCGACAGAACTTAACAACAATGGGTCAAAAAAGCAGCTGGATATTACAAGTTTTAATGTATTGGGACCCAGAAATAATGTGTTTAAACCAAAATATTTAAAATAAATGCTTAGCATAGAAGTGACATAATTGAAATCAAGCATTAGACAAAGCCCTCAGCCACTTTCCTTTCTCAGGCTGCCCCTGTCCTGTAATTCTCACCAAGCTCAGAAATCCTTTGGCTTCATTCTTCCTTTCTGGGTTCTCCTACCCCTAACCTGGATGTGAACTTCCTATGGATATAGAATATAGCACCTTTTCATATATAGGAACACCTCCAACTCAAAATCTCACCAGGAGATGTTTCCAGTCCTGTCCTGGGGAGAAGCTGTTCTTCACCTGGTCCATCTGGGATCTATACTAGAACAGCACAAAACTGTGAGGCAAAAGGTGAGTTATGGGAAGAAAAGTCAGCAGATCCTCTGAGCATCTGTAATGTGCAAGCACTGGGTAGGAATGATTAACATACACCACTGTCTATGACTCACAGCAATCCTGAACTTTATGGATGAGGAATGGGAAGGCAAAGAGCACATCAATCTTCCAGTTCTTACCTGAAGACTATACAATCTAAAACCCTGCCCAATTACACTCAAAGATGTTTCTGCTCAACTGGATCCCCAGCCAGGCATCATCACCACCTGGAAGTCACTAACCAAATTGTTCATGGAAGATGCTGCTAGAGGTTTGCAACACACAGAACAGCTTTCAGCCTGAGAATTTTCCTAGCCCATCATAACAAGAACTCTGTTCACACTGAACCATGTGGCTCAGCCTCTGCAAAGAGCTAGATCTAAACAATCTTGGTTTGGAAATCAATTAGAGTACATCAAGAGTAATTTTAAAAGGAAACACGTTCTTTGTACATATTTCTTGAACATTCAAGAGGACTCTAATACAAAATCCACAGCATAATTTCAAAAGTGTCCATTCTTTCTCTATTATCAGTTCTTTTACCACCACCATCTCCCAGGTTGACCTAGAGCCTCCCACAAAATCCATAACTCCTTTTGCAGCAGCCCCTCTCTCTCTTTCCATCCCTTCATTACTCTATTTAACCCCCTACTCTTTATTATATAGACCAATTTAGCCCTCCTTTCACCCACACCTCAGCAAGTAAGAATTCTTTCTCCTTAAGACAGGGTTGGGGAACAACTTCTTCTTGTTAGATGTCATCGAGTCAGACTCGACTCATAGTGACAGTATGTACAACAGAATGAAACACACCCCAACATTGTGCCATGCCTGCAATTTATCAATGCTTCTCCACTATTCATAGCTAATGTTTTTCTGGATGGTTTTGGGAGTGGGCTGCCAGGTCCTTATCCCATTTTTTTGTAGTGCTGGGGATAGAACCCAGCACCACAGAGAGCACACAGCAGCTAAACCCCAGCTCCAGGGAACAACTAAACAGCATAATAAACATAAGCTTTTCTTCTGGATAGATAGTTCATTAACAGTAAGGCATTAACAACATCGATACTGCACATCAGTGCATTAAAACTGCACATTATTACATAACCATTACACATCAGTACCATGTATGACTGATTTAGTGCTGTACATTTGTGCACTACTAATACTGCCCTCACCTTGATGTGGTCAGGCCTTCCATTGGTGTGGATCCTTTCTGGTACTCCCGCTTGGGCTTGAAGGATTCTCTGGGCAGGTAAGAGTGATAGATAGGGTAGTTCTCGGTGTATTCGGAGAGAAGACATGGTTTCTCTGTTTTATCATAAATCTTTGTAGAGAGATGTGGACAGTGATGCCGCCTATAAAAGATAAATGGAGTTTGGTTGGTTACCTTTTGGGAGGAATTCATCCAGTTTGACAACACTTCTTCCTCCAAACATGACCCAAATTATAAAATCATGTAACTTTCTGCATGAGAAAAAAAACAGAATTTAATGCTTCTTTTATATGCTTTGTTGTTGTTAGGTGACGCCAAGTCAGATCCAACTCACAGTGACCCTAAGTACAGCAGAACAAAACACTACCCGACACTGTGCCATGCACAAAATCTTTTTATGTTTGAGTCCATTGTTGCAGCCACTACATTTCTTCCCATTTTGAGTCATGCCACATCAGAAAAAGGAGGTCCCAGAGGCCTTATTCCATTCTGATCATTAAGGTTGACTCTACTTTGAGGAGGCAATTCTTCCCCAGTTATTTCTTGAATGCCTAAGTTTTCAATGGCTAATTGTTTTGGGAGTGGTCTGTGGGGCCTGAGTTCCCCTTAGTCTATCTTAGTCTGGAAGCTCAGCTAAAACCTGTACACTATGGGTGGCTCTGCTGGTATCTGAAATACTGGTCACATAACTTTCAGCATCACAACAACATGCAAGCCCCCATGGCAGGACAAGCTGACAGACACATAGAGGTTTTCTATGCTAAACTATATAAAGTGGCCAGAATTTAAAAGATAGTCTGTAACTGCAATTGGTTAATCAAAATACCTTAGATGATAAAATTACACACAAGCATGGCTGATGTTCAGTTATAACTCATGCCGCATTGCTTGTTTAAAGACTTAAAATACTTCCACACCATAACAGGCAAATGGCTACAGCCCTCCATCTTCCTAAGTGCCACACCAACTGCCCTTTCCTGAGGCCTCCTAACAGCCCAGCAATTAAGGACTTAATACTGACCTAACAGGATGCTCTAACATCTCCTATAGGGCCATGCTGGTTTCTTTTCTAACTGGTTGGTTCCTGGGTCAATTCAGAATATCACCATTGCATAAGTAGTATCTATCATACAAATGAAAACCACTCAGCTCTTAGTCCACTAAATCCATTCACTATGTGAAAAAACATTTTCACATTGAAAGTCTTGCTCATCTATTCTTTCAGGTCTCACTTCAATTATTACATCCCTAGAATGGTTTTCCCTGATTATCTTATACCTAAATACACACCACCATCCCCCCTCTCCTCCTTACTCAGTGTGCGCGTTCGCGCGCACACACACACACACACACACACACACACACACACACACACACGCATTTTCTCTTATCACCCTGAGTTTGTTATCTGTCTCATCTTTCAAGCTCAGGACTTTTTTCTATCTTATTCACTGCTACATTCCCCACTACACTCACAACTTACCTGGGTTCAATCCCCCAGAACTGGAAAAAATAAAACCCCCATGTTAATGATGTCTAACATAGTATATGAAGGAATGATGTGGCATAGTTTTTAGATTTTAATTACAGAAACTAAATTATACAATACTCTGGGACAGGACACAGGGGAGGGAAGGGAAAGATCACAGGAGGAAAGAGACCAAGAACTCATCACTGCCTAATGTAAAGCTCGTCCTAAGCAACAGTTGGCGTGCTGCTCCTGTTGTTAACAAATCCAACATTTTACATGCATGCTACTGCCGCCACCATGGCTCTATGCATCTTTCTTCATTTATCAATACACATATCATCATATGGATAGAACCACATATTAACAATTACCTTGAGAGGTGTTCCTGTTTGTTTTATTCTCATTTGTAGATATGTGTATAGGAAAAGCCTTAAGTTTGTATAAAATTCCCTCAATTACTTTTTATTTTTATTAGAAAGGTACTTGATTCATGATGATTATTTTAGATACAGTCTCCACCCTTACGGATATATTCTAAGACCACCAATGAATGTCTGAAACCAGACAGTACTGAACACTATATTTTTCCTATAGATACATACTTATGATAGTTTAATTCATAAATTAGGCTCAGTAAGAGATTAACAACTTGTAGATCTTAGCAACATTAGCATTTTTTTCTTTCCTTATAAGTTGAGAACTTTCACCTTTACACTTCTTGCCTTCTCCTTGGTGTATTCAAATCATATCATGACTCTTGCACTTTGGGACCATTAAGTAAAATAAGGGTTGCTTGGACATAACCACTTTATGAGTCCACAACAGTTGATCTGTAGCTGAGATGGTTCCTAAGTAACTGAGAGGCAAGTAGCATACAGAGTGTGGCCATGCTGGTTGAAGGGATGATTTGTGGCCTTACTGGGACCAAGTAATATGGCAATAGATTTCATCATACTACACAGAATGGCACATAACTGTAAACCTATGGATCATTTCTGGAGTTTTCCATTATTTTCAGACTACAGTTGGTTGAAGCCATGGGGAGAGAAACCACAGATGAGGGGAGACTACTGTATTCTGAACTATTTACAAGGAAATGTTCCATATACATGCTGTTCTTATGCCCCTGAACTTCCCAGCATTAAATACAATCAATAAAAGTTTAGTTTTCTGAGCCAAGCATAGTGGTGCACTCCTGTAATTCCAGTGACTCGGGAGGCAGAGGCAGAGGATCGCGAGTTCGAGGCCAGAGGTAGCCTGTGTAATTTAGCAAGACCTTGTCTCAAAATAAAAATGTAGAAAATGGGCTGAGGGTATAGCTCAGTAGTAGAGTGCTTGCAAAGTATGTGCAAGGCCCTAGGTTCAATACCCAATACCAAAAAAAGAAAAGATCAGTTTTCCTTTTCCAAAATGCACATTGTTAGCATTTAATGTGAAGAGCTGACTATATTTAATGTATATTTAATAAAATATTTCCTACTCATTGGTGCATAGTTGACAAATACTTAAATATCTTCTGAAGACAGGTGTGGTGGTACACACTTGTAATCCCAGCACACAGGCAGCCGGGACAAGAGGATTGCAAGGCCCACCTGGGTTACAATAGTAAGACATTGTCTCAAAAATGCTCATCCTAAAATATTTCATTGCCTAAGTTTTCTCATGGGGACATTCTTTCTCTACCTGCACTGTAAAACCCTGAATACCCCTCTCAGGATTCCAATCCCCATGTGTTCTCACTGTCCCGTATAATAAAGACTAAGCCTGCAATCTCTGCATCTTAGAAACTAGCCCAGCATCTCATATATTTACATAATAGTTGGAATAGTTAGTCAGGAGCAGTGATGCCTGCCTATAATCTCAGCTACTTAGGAGGCTGAGGCATGAGTATCACAAGTTTGAATCCAGCTGGGATGACACAGTGAGTTCAAGAGCAGCCTGGGCAATTTAGCAAAACCTCATCTCAAAATAAAAATCAAAATTGCTGAGAATATAGCACCCTGACAGAGCATTTGCCTAGCATACACAAGACCCTGGGTTCAATCCTCAGCATAAATAAATAATAAATAATAGTTGGGTGGTCAGGCAATGAATAGGAGTAAGAGCTGCTAAAAGAAAGATATTTACCAGGCATGGTGGCGCACACCTGTAATCCCAGCGGCTTGGGAGGCGGAGGCAGGAGGATCACAAGTTCAAGACCAGAAGAAGTCTGCGTAATTTAGCGAGACCCTATCTCAAAAACTGAAAACATGGGCTGGGGGTGCTGCTCAATGGTCCAGCACTTGCAAGCACGTGGCCCTGGGTTCAACCTCCAGTACCACCAAAAAAAAAAAAAAAAAAAAGATATTCAAAATTCATCAGGAAAAAAAAAATGATAGATTTTTTTCTATTAGCATAACCTAAGGGGACAAGACTTAGATTCGGTTTTTATGAAACCAACTGGTGTCTAAATAAAGCTTGTGGAATCAACATGCTTGAGGTATTTAAAAGTAGGTTTGATGACCATGAACCAAAGAACTAAGGCCTCTTTGAGCTTGTGATACTTGTATCATTTTAACAGCTGCCCTGGCCACCTTGCTCAGGTGTGTACTCAAACAAACCCAGATGCAGCCAACAGGCCGGGAATGAAAAGAAGAGGGGGAAGTTTGCTTTAATCTACCAGAACGCCCTAAAGTCTTTCCACTCCAAAATTTACCACCCCAGAGGGAAAAAGGAATAATCCTACCTTTCTCTGATATCTGGTAAAGGGAATAGTAGAGACCTTGTGAAGAAACCCAGAAAAAGCTAATAGTTGACTCAGCATTGACTGTAAGCTAGAATGACAAGATTTTAAAATCAAAAGGGGCCTGGGAGAATATGTGATTGAATGTCTCCACTATTCACATGAAAAATCAGAAGCTCAGAATGACACACATGAATCTAGCCATGCATATATCACAGGCCACTATTACATCTGAAAGTCCAGGTACATTCCTGACATGCAGCTGACTGAAGCCATCTGTGACTCAAGTAACCCTGAAAATTTAACCCTTTCAAGACTAACAGGACAACATATCCCAATGTAGTTTGTAAAAACACTTTTTCCTTTATTTCTAGTTTTCTTTCTGATGATCATCTCATAACCAAACTTCAAATTTGATTTTTTAAAAAATGACTGTATCATATATAATATTGTTCAATACATTTATATTAACAGAAAAAACATAATAAACAAAATTTTCATTCCATTTGAATCCAAAAAAGAGTTATTCTGAAAGGGTTAAGAATGTAACAGGAACTCTAGAATAATACCATCCAAGAGTCTGTCCATCACCTTAACCACTGGGCCACCTCATCCCACTCACCACCCAGTAGAAATAGAATACAAGCCATACACATCAGTTTAAGTTTTCTGATAGTCACATTAAAATGGTAAAGAGTGCGGTGTGGTGGGACACCATAATCCAGCACTGAGGAGGCTGAGGCAAGAAGATTGCTGCAAGTTTGAAGCCAGCCCAGGATGCATAGCTAATTTCAGGCCAGCCAGGGCTACATAGTGAGATCCTATCACAAAAAAATAAAATAAATAAAAAAGAAATAGAATGTAATTAAAATTTCACCTACTTAACTGAATAAAGGCTGGGATTTAGCTCAGTTAGTAGAGTGCTTCTCTGCAGTCTCTGAGGATCTGGGTTTGATTCCCAGCACTGCAAAAATGGGAGAAGGATGTGGCAATCCACTGCCAAGGCAATCCTGAAACAATCAGCCATTGAAAACCCTATGAGGGTTGCTATGAATCAGATACAACTTGACGGCACCTAACAACAACAATTTAACTGAGTATATTCAAAATATAATTTTGACATGTCATCCATATAAAAATTTGTGTTATTTTACATTATACTCTTTAAAATACACTATGTGTTGCTCATTTACAGCACATCTCAGTTCAGACTACCCACATTTCAAGTGCTCAATAGCCACATAGAGTGGTTTTCATATTAGAAAGTTCAGGTCTAGAATTTCAAGGTTCAGACAAAGAAATTCCACGCACTTGGGTGCTGGAAGTTTTCTCTCAGTGTGGAAGAGAGACAAAAATGCTTAGAAATATTTTTGTTGCCTAATTTGGTATTTGACTCTTTCTTGAGTTCTCTGAATTACCTTTATGTGAAACAATCAAAGGCATTTAAAAGACATGAAAAATAAAGGTTTCCATAATTCATCACAATCAATAGCACTGAGCTTCAGTTTTATGCACCATAACTTTCCCTGCATCTTCTCACTTCTTCCCACTTCCACTTTTCCAAAATCCCCTTTCTCCCATGCCCATCTTACATGACCCCACTAGACATGCATACTGGGCTGTGACATTCTGTCTGCTTAGACTGTGACAGTGTTATGTCCCTACCTCTTTCTTTTTTAGCCATCTTTTTTTTTTTTTTACAGTACTTAGGAGTTGAACCCAGGGCTTCATGCATGCTAGATAAATACTCTACCACTGAGCTGCAACTCCCAAGCCCCCTGCCCCTTTTTGAGACAGGGTTTCTCTAAATTGCACAGGCTGCTTCTAGCCTTGAACTCATAATCCTCCTGCCTCGGCCTCCCGAATAGCTGGGATTACAGGCATGTGCCACTGCACTGAACTTTTTTAGCCATCATCTTTTTTTATTTTTCATTTGTATATAACAATTATACATTTTTATGGGGTACAGTATATTTCAGTACTTGTATACAATGTATAATAATCAGATCACGGCAATTAGTAGCCATCATCACCTCAAGCATTTCCTTTTTTTTTTTTTTTTTTTTTTTGAGACACAGTCTCTCCATGTAGCCCAGGTTGACCTTGAACTTGTGATTCTCCTGCCTCTGACTCCCACATGCTGAAATTACAGGCATGTACCATCACGCCTGGCCACTTACCATATCTTTGTGTTAAGAACATTCAAATCCTCTCTACCAGCTACAGTGAAATATGCAATTACATATTGTCAGCCATAGTTACCCTACTGGGCTATAGTGTCCCTACTTCTTTTGGCACCCATAATCTTCTCTACTACCTTGTAGAAATGTTAAGAATGCTCATTTATGTAGACAATAGCATGGCCATTCTTCCTGCCACCAACAGACAGCATGAATAGAAGGTCTTATAAGTTTGGGCTATTCAAACAAATGAACTTCACTTCCAATAGCCTTTTAGACCCTACCTATTCATAAGAGCAGCATCTGTGGGTATCAATGACTTGTGTTATCTCCAGCATGGTCTTTTGGAATCTCCTGCTGAGCCTAACTTGGTACGTGCAGTGAAGAGGAGTCCCCAGTAGGAAAAAGACAGAGCACAAAGGGATTTCAGAGGCAGAAGAACTGTTTTCCAGCCCTAGCTCTGCCACTAACTACTTGTGTAATATTGAGACAATTACTGAGCTCTTCTGAACTCTAATTTCCTCCTCTGTAATAATGTGGGTAGCCTGCAGCTGTAGCCCTGTGGCATCCGATCCCGTCAGCTCTCAGAAGCTAAGCAGGGTCGGGCCTGGTTAGTACCTGGATGGGAGACCGCCTGGGAACACCAGAAGCTGTAGGCTTGGGAGAAGGACCTGGCAACCCCCTCCCAAAAATCAATCTGCCATTGAAAACCCTATGAACAGCAGAGAAGCACTGGCAATAGTGTTTCCCCTGTTGTACAGAGGGTCACTATGAGTCGGATACCGACTCGAGGGCACCTAACAACAACAACAACAATAATGTAGGTAACACCTCTTACTACTTAGTGTGATTATGCAAATTAAGTCAGGTACCGGAAGTTAAATGCCTAGCATAGCCCAAGACAAACATTCTGTAAATATAGACTACATTTATGAAGCAATTGCTATGCACCACATGGAAAGAGTTTCACCTATTATCCCAAATGACCTCTACAACAATGCTATGAGAGAGGAACTGTTATCCTCACATAATAAACATGAAAACTGAGGCTTGAGAGATGCTATCTCACTCAAGGTCACACAGCCAGAGGTGATGAAGCCAATAGTAGAACCCCTTATTTCAAAGACTGTACTCTTAATCATGACCATATACTATGTGGTTGATGGGGTGACAGCCTATACCAACTAGCCTGTTTCCTGGCTGCTCAGATGAACCTAAGAGCCGTCAATTAACAGGCAGATCTTTGACCTGCTCCATCTAAGTCCTCCATATCTATACTCAGAGTCCCTAAAATAGCATATTCCCACCTTTTCCAGTGACCCTAAAAATATCCCAATGTTGTTGTTGTTAGGTCCCATCGAATTGGTGTCCAACTCATAGTGACCCTACGTACAATAGGCAAAACAGGATTATTACTGCTTTTCTGCTGTTCATAGGGTTTTCAATGGCTGATTGTTTTTTGGGAGTGGGTTCCTGGGTCCTTCTCCCAAGCCTACAGCACCTGGTGTTTCCAAGCAGTCTCCCATCCTAGTACTAACCAAGCATAACCCTGCTTAGCTTCTGAGATCCAATGGGATCAGATGCCACAGTAGTATAGCTGCAGGCAAAAAAAAAAAACCAATACAGACCAATAAGTAGAGATAATTACAACTTCTTTTTAAAACTCTGATCTTTCTCTGGAACTTCCTTTACTGTGTATACAAGATACTGTCATTAGATAAAGAAATAAGAGTAACAGCCAGGAAAGTAAAGCATACGGAGTGCTGGAGCCTAGAGGACCCTGGAGACCAACCAGCCCCACTGCTTCCCCTTACAGATGTGGATGCTGAGACTCTGAGACATTGAGTAACTACCAAAGGTCACACAGCTGGTCAGCAGCAGCCTTTACCCAGGACCCACAGTACCTCCCACGCAACTGACTTCCACTTACAATCCAATTTAAAACCCAAAGTTCAGGCTCTTAAAGGATTTGCAGGCTGTTTTTCCTGTTTCCCAGTAGATGAGAGCTTGTGAGCTGTCACAGCTGCCAAGCAAGGGAGGAAAGGACTTGCTGCAGAAAATGTGTTCTCAGTCTAGAGGATGGGAAGCTAAGGATC
Source organism: Pedetes capensis (assembly GCA_007922755.1). Taxonomy (NCBI): domain Eukaryota; kingdom Metazoa; phylum Chordata; class Mammalia; order Rodentia; family Pedetidae; genus Pedetes; species Pedetes capensis. Next base: position 53,740 of record VMDO01006623.1, read on the forward strand.
ACCAAACCTCAAGCCATAAAATCATCACTCCATACCAATAGTTCACAAAGACTCTAGATGGCTGGCTAGCAGAACCCCAAGATACTAGAGGCAGGGTCTTTTCAGAGGAGGACCCATGTCTCTGGAATAGTTTTCTCTCTTAATAACCTCAGAAAGCCAAGGCCATTAGCTTCCAGAGATGGATGAAGCCAACACTTTTCCTGAAATGCATGTGCATCTACTGCAGTAGTTTAAAAACTTTTAAATTTTTTATTTACTAAAACATGTCCTCTTTTATTTATAAATACCCAAAGTCCAAGGAAAAAGCATGCTTTTATAAAAGACTGCAAAATAAGACAACTTTTGAACATACATACTTGCATATAGTTCATGGCAACCTTGAGACAAAATGCTTCACAATTCTTATCTTCACCTCATCCATAGATATTTAAAGAATCAGAACAGTTTGAGAAATATGAAGAACTTCAGTGTATATCTACCCATGTGATAGTGAACTACTAGGGATTATAAATTGAAACTCTTTGATGATAACTAATTCTCAGTTGGATTGAGATTTAGCTCAGTGCTGCTCTGCACTCTCTGAGGACCCAGGTTAGATCCCTAGCATCACAAAAATGGGAGAAAGCTGTGGCAATCCACTCCTGAAGCAATCACACACACAAAAAAAAATCAGCTATTGAAAACCATGAGGATTGCTATGAGTCAGACATGACTCAACAGCACTTAACAACAACAAGCATATACTTCTCAATTAGTAGAATGCTGCTCTGAACTCTCTGAGGCCCTGGGTTCAATTTCCAGCACTGCAAAAATTAGAGAAGAGCCTGCCAGCCCACTCCTGAAACAATCCCGAAATAATCAGCTATTGAAAACCCTATGACCAGCAGAGAAGCACTGACATAGTTCTGGGCATGGCACAATGTCAGGGAGTGTTTCATTCTGTTGTACATAGGGTCGCTATGAGTTGGACCTGACTCACAGTCACCTAACAACGACAGTCCTTCAAGGGACCAGACTATGGGTAGGAGAAAGCAGAGCAAAACCCTTATATCAGAGAGAGTCTCTTGTCAAAGAACAAGTAACCTTAAAGATTAGATAGCTAATACAACTTTGACAATTAAATGCAAATGATATACCAACTAACAGAGACTGCCTAGGGTAGTGGCCAATGAAAAAAGACTCTGAGGACACAACTAATTTCAGTGACAAGGAACACCTTGATGAATTAGCCATGTCTGCCAAGGGCGCCAGATGAGGGGAGGAAAAGGAAGAGAAGAGAATCCTGGTGGAAATGTCCACAGGCTGTTCAGAATGATGACTTGTAGGATCACATGTTTGGAAGACATCTGGAATGACAGTGAAGCCATAAAAATATGAATGAAGCTGCCAAAAGAGGAAAAAGGAGTAAAAACAAAACTTGGGAGAACACCATATGTAAGGAAGGAGGAGGAAAAGATGCTTCCAGGGATGGGGGGCAGGGGAGACTCAGGAGCAGGGGCTGACAAAAAACATAAGAAGAAAACTGGCAAAATAGTGGTAAGAAAATTCAGAGGTCAAATAAAGAAAAAAATTAAGTGTTCAATATTTAAATGCTACAGAAAAATCAAAAGGCATAAAAGCTTAAAAAAAGACATCTCATTTGGTAACTACAGAGCAGTTTAATGGGGTTGCCAGTGTGAGACTCAGGCATTAGTGCTGCTGAGCAAATGGAGGGAAGGACAAGAAACCACACTTCTAAAAAATCTGGTGGCAAAAGGAACAAGAAAGGTAGAGTAGGAGCTCAGGAAATTGGCCAGGAGGTACTCAACAAACATTATCTACACAATGATCATCATGGTACAGTGGTTTTTGAAAGAAAGTCAGATTATCTTTCCAGGTAAAGAAACAGGCGAATAGAGATTCTTTGATGAGCAAAAATAAATTACAGAATAAGAGCTTGGAATGCCAAGGTGATCCAGTGAAAGAGGGGAGGTGGACAAGGTTAAAAAGGAAATTTGAGTGGGGAAGAGGATATCAGGATAATAGAAGAAATTAATCTTTAGTAGGGGGGATCAAATCAGTACCCCATGGGAGTGAGAGAAGGGAAAGGTTTACTAGGAAGGGGCATGTAAAACTCTCTGGAGTGCTCATAGTGTCTTTTATCTGGAGGGGATTGGAATTCAATAAGCACAAGAATTTTTTGTTTCAAAACTTGAGCAAATGTACTTAAGGATTTGGACATTTCATTGTAAAGTTTACTTCAAAAGAAAAAAGTAAACAACTGCTAAACTACAGTTGATGAAATGAATGCTGAACTATTTCAGGGAGATGTTTACTGATCTCCATAATTTACTCTGAAATACATAAAAATACACAAAGAGACAGATTGGTGGGTGAATGAATAATAGAATGACTAGATGGAGAAATATGTTAATGATAGAATCTAGGTGGCCAGTACATAGCCACTCATTTTAAAATCCTTTCAACTCTATTGTGTGCTTGAAATTTTTCATCATAAAATGTCAGGGCAGAAAAAAGGAGAAATTTTTTTAATCTCTGGATTTTTAGATGTGATTGTGGATTGAGGTTATATAAGAAAATGTCCATTCTTTTAGACAAGTGTAATGACGTATGGAGGGGTAAAATGACATGATGTCCAGGCTTGATGGATGGATCAATATGGTAAAGCCTTCATCACTGTGATGTTGCGAGCTGGACACATGGGGGGTTGTCACTCTCCTCTCTCTTTTTTGCAGATTTAAATTTTTTCTAAATTAGGGAAATCTGAAACAAATCCCTAAGCAATAGGGCCTACAAGAAACAAGTGTGTATCTGCTTAAGCAAAACTTCCCTCGGGGCCAATACGGCTTCAGTCCAACCACCTGGGACAAAACAGGCTCTTGATTTAAGCTGATGATAAGTGCAGAGCCAACAACCAAAGGAAGCTTCCCTTCTCACACTCTGAAGTTGGTGTCAGCTGCACCAGGCTTGTTCCCACATGGCCTTTCAAGTGTCCTCCAGCCAAAAAGCAGCAAGCTCACATACCTGACTGGAGTTTCACGCTCTTCCCAAGAAATGTCGTACCTTGTGACTTTCAGAGAAACTCAACAGCTGTGCTAAACAAATTGTTCCAAGGCTCCCTTCCAGGCATAGCAAAAGCACAATCAAGGCCTTTTTAATCCCTATTCTAAAACAAAGACTCTTTGGGGCCCACCATTCACTCCCATCTGGGATTGTGGAGCAGCCTGTGATTGTTCTTATCGTAGTGTTAGTCCCACAATATTAAATATTAATATTAAATATTAGCTTGTTTGTTGCGCAGACTAGGTTCCTTCAGGGGAGCAAGGTATCTTGTTCACTATTAAATAACCAGCTAAGCACAATGCCAAGTGTGTCATGTGGTATCATCTCACTCTTTGTGCAACCCTGAGTGCTAGGTGGGGTTGACCCCATCTTAACTACCAATATCCCAGCTGAGGAGGCCAGACCAAGGAGGTTAATATTACAGAACAATCAGCAGCAAAACCAGGATTAATTCTTGTTTTACTGATTCCTAAACAGATGTTCTTTTTATCCCAAATTCTTTTCCGAAGAAAACTTAAGTTGATTTTTCAGAATATGGGGCCCTCTACCCTCAAGCACTGTGCTTAGAGACAGGGATCTGGAACTGCTGCCTAAGTTGTGAATGAATGGGAACAGTGAGCAAGGATCTTACTTGGAAAGCAGGGAAAGCAAACAGTTGGATAAACACCAGCATTCATAAAACCCCAGATGTTTGGCTTGATCTGTCAGCATGTTAAGTGTCTCATATAATTAATTAAGGTAAAAAGATAACAGTCATGCTAGACATCATGTTAATTTCCACCAGCCAGCTGACATCGACCACTCCACATGTACTAATTTGTTTCATAATTTCTCCCTCTAAAAAGGCATTTTCCCTTATGTTGCAGAAATAACAAAAAAGTTCTGTGCTTTCACACCCCTTTTGGGATGCGCCAGGACTGGCTGGGATTTCCCTGACCTGTCAGCTTTGAGGTCAGATGACCCCCAAGCAGCTTATGAAAGACTCCTCCTCCTTCCCTCACTTCAAGTTTGGGGAAAGAACTGGATGTTCTGGGTGAGTTTATAAATAAGCACTGGCCATAGGCTATAATGGGCAGGCTACAGTGACCACTGACACTGCCCCCCACCAACATGTCTCTGTGAGCACGAGAGACATAGCCTTTGATTTCTGCTTGGAGTTTCAACAGGTCAACCTGGAACAGCTTGAGTGGAGCCCACAGGTCCAAAGAACAGCACTCTCAGCACAGCTGCATCCAATCCTCTCCCAAAAAGCATCCCAGCATCCTTCTCAGGATGCCATTGCACTTATGATGCATTAAACGGAATTACTGAGAGGCCTGGGAATCTGCAGGGGCCTTCACAATTACTTAAGTAGCTTACCAGGCACTTCACAGTGTCTACTGCCCTAAGCCCAAAAATTGGTGCTCAAGTATCTCAGCCACCATGTCAAATGTTCACCTTTTCAATGTCAATGTCACAATTTCGGCAAGCTTTTCCATCTCTAAACATGGCCCTCTCATGCTGTGGATAACAGAGAGGAAATGGCGATCTCGGCTCTCCTGGCCCCAGTCTGTTCTGCCCCAGTCCATGTACCCAACAAGCACCATTTCTGCTCCTAACTAGCCACAGAACAAGCATTTTCCCAGCAGCAAGTGGCAGGACAAGACATGCAGACAGAGAGATCTAGATCCAGTAGCCAATGCCTAACTCAAACAGTGGGGATTTTCCCCACTGCTCACAAGCCACTGACTTTACCTTCATAAACTGAATATTCCCCATGTTCTGTTGCTGCTTGCTCCAATTCTTGAAACCTTCAGAATTACAATTGATAGCCAAAATTTCAACAACTGTTGTATCCTCCTTCAAAAAAGATTTATCAGTGCTAATCTACATTTTTCCCCTCTCTGCCTCCATGGAGCTTTTCACAATTTGAGCCAAATCTCCTATAATGTCATTAAAGTGAAAGAAAAATAATTTCAACAATGAGTCAAATGATTTTAGAAAAATAGTCTTATTTCACTAAATTTATTCCCTTGAGTACAATAAATATTTTTAAACAAGCATTTGATTCTTAGGGACTGAAGTCACTGTTATAAGAAAAACCCCCCCCCTCAAAAAAGTAGGAGGATAGACTTCAAGTTTAATTATTACCACAGCTGAGCAGCTGGAATGGAATTACTTCTCTGTGCTGTGTGTTCATAATTCAATATGTCAAAGTGGTCTCTGATTTCATTAATGATTTTTTTCTCTATTTCTCCTCAGATGTTTAGCCCAAAGAAAAATTTTTAAATCACTGCTTTCCAACTGTACTTTTTACAAAATAATTTCTCTGGAAATTAAAGTTTACAGATAGTGTAAGCTCCACTCAATAAAATACAGCATTGTAAAATGTTCAGGACAACACACTCTTATCTCCAAATATCCTGCTTTATGTGGAGTGACCAATATATAAAACCCAAGGTTTTTTTTTTTTTTTTTTTTTTAACTTGACAAACATACAAAGATTTCTGGCTTAAAGAAATAAGTTGAAAATATATGTACTTTTTTTTGAGTTTACATGTTTTAGCTAAAATCAGAACTTGCTAAAGCACTTGGGCTTCTGGAATAACGCAGAGGATTTAAAGAGTATTTCTCACTGGACCTCCCAGATGCTAGCAAAGTCCTAGAGAATGAGGAGGTGTTAGGAGAGAACAAGCAGATATGCACATGCAATGGGTGTTAGTTCCACTTTTGATTTCTGGTAGAAGATAGCCCTTATTAAAAAAAAAAATTCATGAGAATCAAATTTTCTGCTCTCTATGATCTTTACAAAATAATCCTCTTCTTTGCCTCACCTCAAGTAATTGAAAAGAAACCCCACTTATATCTGTTAGACTTGCTGAAAACTTCTGTGGTGTCTTTGCCTTTTTTCATAAATAAGCAAAACCTGTATGCCAATAGATTTGTACATCTTCAAGGATAACACTATGAATGTTGTTGTTGTTAGGTGCCATCGAGTCGGTATCCAACTCATATCGACCCTGTGTACAGCAGAGGAAACACTATTGTCAGTGCTTCTCTGCTGTTCATAGGGTTTTCGATGGCAGATTGATTTTGGGGAGGGGGTTGCCAGGTCCTTCTCCCAAGCCTACATCTTCTGGTGTTCCCAGGCGGTCTCCCATCCAGGTACTAACCAGGCCCAACCCTGCTTAGCTTCTGAAATCTGACAGAATCAGATGCCACAGGGCTATGGCTGCAGGCAACACTATGAATATTTGACATTTATTAAGCACTGACTGTACCAATCACAGTTCTGATGTTTTTATCTGTATTATCACATCTTTACAATACACCATGCTTATCTCAGAAGGCTCAAAATCTGAAATTGGTAGTCACACTACATAAGCACTCCAGGATTGTGAAGAGCTGTCATAGAGCCAGCTTGCCCACAAAAGACACAGAAGGGCATTCATGAGGGAGGGACTTGGAGTCTCCATCTCTGAGCCTCTAAGCTGTCCCAGCTACTCAGGAATCCTATCCCCAGCAGCCATGGAAAGGAAGAATGAAAAACACCCTCAGCCAGGCTTGGTGGCTCAGGCCTATAATTGCAGTGACTCAGCAGCCTGCGGTAGGACTATAGCAGATTCAAGGCCAGAGGCAGCCTGTGCAATTTAGCAAACACCAGTCTCTAGATAAAAAAGTAAAAAGTGAGCTAATGATGCAGCCCAGTGGTAGGGCACTTGCAAAAGTATGCACAATGCCTTGGTATCAGAAAGAAAGAAAGAAAGAAAGAAAGAAAGAAAGAAAGAAAGAAAGAAAGAAAGAAAGGAGAGCAGAGAGGAGAGGAGAGGAGAGGGCAAGCAAGAGAGAAAGGAGAGGAAAGGAGAGGAGAGGAAGAAAGCTTCACAATCCCTTTCACTGGGGTTAAGGCATAAAGGCACCCTCAACTGCAAGGAGAGCTGTGTTTGGATATGAAGTGCCCACACACAAAAAAAGTCTCATGTATGGAAGGCTTGGTCTTCAGCTAATGGTGCTATTTTGGGAGGTTCTGGGAACTTTAGGAGGTGGGGTCTATCTAGAGGAAGAAGGTTGCTGGGGGCATGTCCTTCAGGACTACATCTTGTCCCAGGCCCCTCTGCCTCTGTTTCCAGTGTACTGTGAGCTGAGTAGCTTCTGCCACATGCTCCTGCCACCATGATGTTCTGCCTCACCATGGACCCAGAATCAACAGAGCCAAAGGCTATGAGCTGAAACCCCTGAAACCATAAGCCAAAGTAAATCCTCCTTCCCTTAAGTTGTTTTCTCAGTCATTTTGTCACAGCAAAAAGTCTGACTAATATATTAAGGGCCTTTCACCAACAGAAAAATGAGAGAGAAATGGGATATGGGGAATAGTTTAAGTGGCCACCTGACAGAATTTAGTCTCAAAATGATTCTAACTAAATAAGGTATTTTTATGTGCTATCAACAGGGTACAGGTGGTTACCATGGTAAAGGTTAGTGAAAGTCATGGGATGGCAACTGGTATTAATTATGCATAAAGCTAATATTAAGCTGCACACTGTTAAAGAGGAGTCTCCATTGTAAAGCACCAGCACTTTTAGAGTAGCTTCCAACAGTTGCCATAAAGTTACACATTATATTTATTGCATAAATACAGATGAAGCTTCACTCCCTCACCTGCCACTCATCAACTGCTATTCGGCCCCGTTCCCAATAGGCCACAGACTAGGACAGCGTGTGGCCTGGGTGTTGAGTACCCCATTCTATGTGATTTCTAAATATGAAATGATGACTAGAAAGACCTCTGAGGTATTGAATGGGAACTGGAAGTAGTGGTAGGCACTGATTAGGTTTTAATATATATTTACAGATATAGAAATAATTATTTTCCATATATTTCATGGGTGTATGTGTAGTTTCTCCTCCTTTTTTTTTTTTTTTTTGTTGTTGTTGTTGTTGTTCGAGATGGCATCTTTCTTTGTAGCCTAGGATGGCCCAGAACTCACTATGTAACCCTGGCTGGCCTTGAACTTGTATTGATCCTCCTGTCTCACCCTCTCAAGTGCTGGGGTTACAGGTGCATACCATGCCCAGCTGGTATGCATATATTATAGTTTGAATAAGAAGTGTCCCAAAAAAGACTCATATGTTGAAGGCTTAGTGAGATGATCATATTATGAAGGCTCTGATGCAATCAATGTATTAATCCACTGATGGGTTCATAAATTGATGACATTATTGGGGGTGGTGGAAACCAGAATGTAGGACATGGTTGGAGGAAGTGGGTCACTGAGGGCAAGACTTTGAAGGGTAATTCTTTTTCCAGACCCTTCCTTCCTCTCTGCTTCCTGACCATAAGGAGGTGAGCAGCCTCTTCTTCTGCCACTGTCCTACCACCACAATATTCTGCTTTGCCTAAGGTCCAAACAATGAAGCCAGCTGACTATGGAGTGAAACTTCTGAAACTGTGAGCCAAAATAAATCTTTCTTCCTCTTAAGATGTTTTTCTCAAGCATTTGTCACAATGACAAAAATATGATGAACACAGTGTAAATATATGGAAGCAATGAGTCCAATGAGCAATCATATCTTAGTTTCTAAATATCATCCTCCACTTAAAAGAATCAGAGATGCTACATAAAAGTTGATTTCACAAATGGAGTAGAGAAAATACAATATGAGCCTTGGAACAGTTTGTGCCAGAAAGTCATGGAATGCTTAATGAATGGTGGGAATAAGTCAGTAGAACAAAGAAGCCAGTTTGAAGGAGCTCAAATAGAGAACAATTTGAACATTGAAATAAATTATAGTAACAGATTAGAATGCATTGAATTAAACCTACCCATAAGCTCATGCTGAAAAAAAGGCACATAAACTCACAAATGGGGGAGAAGAGAAAGCTCTTCTTATAGAATGCCAAATAATAAACGTAGAATAATGGACTTAACTTGTCACCATTTGGCAACCATCATGGTAGTATTGGTAAATTACTTTAACCACGGATAGACACTAAGGCTGATGGGTAATGATTTGACAAGGAATGGGACATTGGTGTAATATCATAATATGTCTCCATAGCTATCAAATACAAAGGAAGAATGATGTCTTCATAGTGGAGAAATCTGGCATACCCCAACATGACCAGATAAGCAAGGTTAACCTCACCAGTGATAAGGCAGATCACCAGCATGTGCCCCTTGATATGGTGCACCAAGAAGAATTCAGTATCATTTCTATTGTTTCTTCCCAAGAATGAATGGCCTGAATATGAGAAGGAGGAAACATCGGATGGACCCATGTAGAAGGTTATCCTACAGAAAGGCCTGTCAAAAGGTGTGAGACACAGGGAAAAGACCAAGGAGCTATTCCATCTTACAGGTCCTGGCACGACCAGATAACAAATGGAACACAGGTCCCTAGATAGGACCCTAGAGAAGAAGAGGCAAAGAGACATTGTTAGGAAGAGTTGGTAAAATCCTAATGGGGCTGTGAAGTGTACGGTGGGCATTGTGGTGTCTAGGCTGATCCTGATTGATGTGATTGCATAATGAAAATTCAAGAGAGCAGGTCTTTGTTTTAGAAGTATTTGGAGATGAGTCATCATTCCATAAAAAGATGTGTATTGTGTATGTGTTCATACGCATGTGTGGAGAGAGAAAGATGGTGAGAGAAAGATACAATTAGAAAATCTGAGAGATAAAGGGGATAGAGAATGTCTTGTACAGTGACAACTTTGTAGATTTAAAACTTTAAGAAAGAAGACATTGGCCTTGAGTTATACTGACTTGAGTTTAACCTCATTAACTCAATAATTTATTACTATGACACTAAGGGAATAATTTGAGTCTCCACTGCTTTTTTTTTTAAAGTCCACTCTTACTGCACCTCACAGAACTGGCCTAAAGATTAACTAGCTAACCAATAATAAAATTACCATTTGAGGACTTACTACTACATGCTAAGATTTTATTATTTCAAAACACCTCAACAGCCTGGCAGTATAAGGACAATTTCCAACTTACAACAATATGAATAGCCTGAGACTCAGAAATAGCATATCCCAGCCAGACACCATGGTGCACGCCTGTAATCCCAGCAACCCAGGAAGTAGAGCCAGAAGGATCTTGAGTTTAAGGCCAAAGCAGCCTGCATAACTTAGCAAGACCCTGACTCAAAATAAAAAATAGAAAATAGAAAATGGGCTGAAGTTGCAGCTAGTGGTAGAGTACTTGTAAAGTACATGTGAGCCCCTGGTTTCAACACCCTGTGTGTGAGGGGGGCGGGAGAGAGAAGAGAGAGAGGAGAGAGAGAGAGAAAGGAAAGGAAAGAAAAGGAAAGGAAAGGAAAGGAAAGGAAAGGAAAGGAAAGGAAAAGGGAAAAGATCATTACAGCAGGAGAGCAAGGCTTAGGCCACATAGCTTCAAAACCTCAAATCTTCTACTCCCTTGGGCTTCCCTGATGGGCAATGCTTCCCAGTGAGTTTGGGACATAGAAGGAGCTCACTCAATATTCATTTTACCACTAAAATAGTATAGTAAGAGAGCATACAAATGATTGCATTATCATAATGTGTTCGTAGTATTACTTGTATACAGAGTGCAGTGAACAACTAGAAAGAAGAAAGTGACTTGGGTGTGGTTGAGAGGCAAAAAGATGGGAAGGTTTCAAAGACAATAAGACTCAAATCAGGTATTGGAGTGTGAAGCAGCAATGGACCAACAAGAGGCCAGGGATTTCCGGCAGACATTTGGCTGATGTAAGCCATGTTAGAGTTAGCAGCATGGGTGAGGGGGAACAGTGCATGGAGAGCAGCAAATGATTCTGGACAGGTAGACAGAAACCAGACCAACAAGAGTCTGAGTTGCCATGCTTACAAGTTTAGACCTCGTCCTCTTCGCTAGGGATGAGGTGGCATGCCTGCTACCACTCCCTCTCCCCATACGTCAGACATTACTAATCATAATACTTCATTACACTTCAGACAGCTGCTACTGCCCACCTGGAACTAACACCTGAAATGGAATAATTTGCCTCCTTACTCAAGGCACTGGGAGCTTTCAAGAGGCAGCTGGTATGGTTTTCTCTGTGGCAAAGCTAGCCCCTCTGGTAGTGCTGGTTGATGAAGGAGTAACCACAGGCATAGTGGGTCGTGAGGGGACCATCATGACAGTCCTGCACACTGCAGAAATGAGAGCTGCACATCCAAATGAAGTCAGAATTGGGCCAAGCCTCAAGTTTGTGCCTGAACACCGTCAGAGGGCATGTTACAATGGAAACACATAAATCACTGTTTGAACAAGAGAATCCAGGCAAGCTGAAAAGTGTGCTGAGAGAAGATGAGGCCCAGAAGAAGGGGCCAGAGCCAATGCCAAGCAAGCAGACAGAGAGGTGAGAAGAGGCTTCACAGCCCTGAAACACCAGAGGAGCACAGCTGCCTGCTGAGCTCTGAGGCTCCGTAACACCCCGCTATCGAAGATGCCATTCACCCCTGGAATCTTCAGGTGCCCACTGAAAGACTGTCCATGAAGAGTCACCAATTTTTATGTCTTAGCAAAGCACGTGATATTTAAGTACTTAAACCTTTTGAGTACCAATTTCAATCAAAATAAATGACAGTATTTTGTTTCCAGAAATTCTTTGTTAAAATGAACAAGAACATGATTAGAAAAATATTGGAATGCATAATATGAGTTTGTAAAATACCTTTTCCCACCACTTTCTTGGTTTTCTATCAAATTCATACACACTCACTTTTTGACATGTGTCCAATGGTAGTCAAAGGGTTAAAACACACACAGATACATCTGTTGTATGCACACTGACACAGGACAAAATTAGGAGGAATTCCAATATAGAATATAGACAAGAAACTAGTTTCCTGAGTTTGAGGGGCAGTTGAGTGCTGAACATAGTAAAAATAGTAGATGGAATTGGAATTCATCTCTTCCTGGGCCTCAGTTTCCCAGAATGAAAAGTGAGAGAGCTGACAAAGACAATATTTTCTAACATAATAATGCTGACTCTGAACTCTAAGAAAACAGCAGGGAGATTTTGGAGAGAGTTCTTGTAATGCACACAGGAAAGTCAGGCTAAATCCTTCCGTGTGTGAGTCCGGGAGAGTAGCAACTCACATCATAGCCAGAAACTTGGTAATACTATTGAGAAAACTGAAAACACATTTTAAGTGAAGACCTGGGGAGCATACAGCATTCTGCTTTAAGATGCTGGCTGTTTTTGAAATAAAACTTTAAAACATGCCATAAAAAGCAACTATTCCGCTGGGGAAAGAGTGGCCTAAAGTGTCTTTGATTGTAACGATTGGAAAGACTTTCATCTGCACTCTTTACGAGGTTAATTGTAACTCTCCCCCAAGCTCAGAGACTCTTTTCTGAATCTTGCGGTTGTAATCTTACACTCTGCACGATAAACCTTCATTTTTCAACAGGCACATTCCAAAATGTTGAAACTTACGGCTATGAAAGCAGCCAAATAAGTGAAAGTTGATAAACTTTTTGCTAGTACACATTCATCCATGAGCACACACACACAGCCTGCTGTCCTCTAACAGCACCAAGCCCTCAAGCTTCGTTAGCAAGGTCCCCATCAACCCACAAACCAGAGGAAACATGGGGCACTTAGCACAGTGCTTGGCACACAGGAACCCCTCCATAGCTCATGGCTGTTATCATCAACATTCTACTCTTTGTCTTTGCTATTGCTGATGGATTCTAACCATCATTACTGAGTTATCACTGCAAAAGATTTATTCCCTCCAGTGAGGTCATCTCCCTGGACTTTATCACTGCTGAAAACCCCCCAGAATGCTACTACAGTTGTCTTCCTTTACAAACTGGTATGAAATGAAGTTACTATAAATTTGTCTATAACAGCAGAGGGAAAACCTTCGACACTGTGTTTCACAATTCTTTTATAAATAAGACCTCAATGAATACTGTAGTCATACTTTCCTACCAGATGCCAATAGGAATTACCCTCCTGCTATACATTAGTGCCTCCCATTATGCCAGGCTCACTAGCAATAATTGTATGTCATTATTTATTGATCATATGAGCTGAGGTTCAGCTCAGTTGGTAGAGTGCTGCTCAGAACTTTCTGAGGTCCCAGGTTTGATCCTTAGCACCACAAAAATGGAGGACATGGCAGTCTACTCCCCAAACAATCCTAAAATAATCAGCAATTGAAAATCTCATGAGGGTGATGATGAGTCAGACTCAGCTTAATGGCATCTAACAACAACATTTATTGATCATCTACCACATGTGTCATCCATATGTCATGCATAGTGCTAAATGCTTTTTTGCTTTTGATCTTATTTCATCTTCACCACAACCCTAAGAGATGCTGCTGCTATTGTTCTTTTCTATATATGAGGTTGTTGTTGTTAGGTGCTGTCAAGTTGGTGTCCAACTCATAGTGACCCTATGTACAAAAGATGAAACACTACTGTCCTGCTTCTCTGCTATTCCTAGGGTTTTCAATGGCTGATTGTGTTTTGGGAGTGGGTTAGTGGGTCCTTCTCCCAAGCCTACAGCACCTGGTGTTCCCAGGCGGTCTCCCATCCAAGTACTAACCTGGCCCAACCCCGCTTAGCTTCCGAGATCTGAGGGGATCAGATGCTCCAGTGGTACAGCTGCAGGCATATATACGGTATATAAGGCTTAAAGAGGCTAATTTATCCCAGGTCATTTATTCAGTCAATCAGAGAAATGACTGACAAGGAGTGAAACATAAATTTGGCCCAGGTATTTCTAAATCCAATATCCATGTTTATGTCCTTCTTCACTAGACTATAATTACTAAATAAAGGATTCTTAACTTTGGGTCCCTTAAATGAACTTCAGAGGATCCATGAACCCCCTTGAACTTGTACATAAGATAGTATGTGTAGGTACACATTTTCCTTGCAGAAGTCCTCAACTCTGAAATCACATTGTCAAATGAGTCCAGGATTTCTTCTAAGAACAGTTTGCTTGTTCTAGACTCTAGTGGGACCACATCTTACATTTTTATATTCTGCATCACCATTCCCATCATTGCCCCTAGCATAGAAAATTAGTGCATGGTACATGGTGGCTATTCTACTGCCAGCCATATAATTGACCCAGCTCTCATTTCTGGTCCTTTCTTGGCTCCACTCCCAACCCCCAACACTGCTGTCCCGCAGTGGAGATGGAGTAAAAGTAATATTTTTAAAGCTCTGTTTGGAACATATGCACATGTGAGAGCTCCATCAGAATGATTTTCAGGTCAGCCTTTCATAGCCAATCACACCACGAAAGAGCAAACAGGACCTATCCTGCCTTCTCACTCCAGAAAAACCAAACATCTGCTTGTTATGCCTGAAGAGCTCACCTGCTGAGGAGGTGTAGCTTGGAATAGCAGCACATCTGGCCCTCCGGTTAGAGCACAAGTCTTGTTTTCAAGATCAGTTTTCAAGTAATCTTTTGCCTTATAAACAATCTTTTAATGGATATAGCAAGTGACTTATTACTCTGCACCACACCAACATTTATAAATTTTTTTAAAAATCTTCTATTTTAATAAGAGCCATTGTGCAAGGTGAACTTTTGAAATCAAGTTGGTTTTCAGTCTGCAGCTGCACATGCAGATGCCCCACTTTCACGCTGACCCCTGTATAATGGCTATGAAAATAACTGCCATTACTGCATTTTTGGCACACCTACCACGTGCAAGGCACTGTGCTAGATGCTCACAGCTATCACCCACAGCTTGCACAGTAGCTTAGGCAGATACCAGCCGCATTTTTTTAGGTGGAGATTCAGATCTGTCAGAGATTGAATAATCCAACCAGGAGCCAAAATCTGACCCCATGTCGGGACAACACTAAACCTTCCACATCTCCATCTCTCCCTCCTCACATTTCCTTGTGGAACTGGTATTTCTTTATTTTCAAAGAACGTCTGAGTTAAAAAAACAAAAACAAAACCAAAAAAAACAGGACATACTTCCAGGCCTTAGTATCTTAAGCACTGCAAAGAAATTCTTCACAGCATTCTACTACAATGGAATAACATGAGAGTTTTTGCTTTTCACCCTTCATGAATAAAGGTTAAAAAAAGTAGAGTATTATACTTCTTAAATCTATTCTAGATGCCTCTTTAAAATCCACTTTTAAGAGAGGAAGCTAACATGAGCGATGTACAATGATACGCACGTACAAAAATGTCATAGTGAAACCCATTAAGTCAGGCACTAAAGGAATTACTAAAAGATACTGGAGAAAATCTTTTGAATGCTAACTACTAATTATATTCAGCAAATATAGGTTCAAGGCAGTAGGTTAGATGTTAAGGGAGAACCAAAAGTAAAATAGTCTTGGCCCCTCATGGATTTCTAATCAACGGAGTAGACTGATACACAAATTGTTTCATACACTACTAAAGTGGAGGGAAAATTCAGAGCATGCTAAATGGCCCAAAAAGAAAGGAAGACAGTGGTTGACATGTGAGGGATAGGTGAAATGTATGTGATAAATTCAGACTCCATGAACAAATCGTACCTGAGCTGAGGATGGGTGGGCTTCTGCATGAGAGATGAGTGGACAAAGGTGAAGGGGGAATCTGAGCAAAAAGAAGGATCTGAGCAAATACTCATGGAGGAAAAGGCACAAGGCACTTGGTAGGATGATCTATGACCCTCCTCCAGATACAACCCTTGACCTGGGGTTGGTGCAAGGCTGAGGACTACACTGGGAAAGGCCAACTCTCTGCTATGTTCGATGAGGACAATGGAGAGCTGATGAAGATCATGGGTTAGAAGTGACCTGATCAGCTCTATTTACCAGGAAGATTAGTCTGGACTGAAGGGGTAACAGTCAAGAAGTGGGGACTCCAATTACAGCTGTCTGGCTATGAGATGATGAAGACTGATATAAAGGTATGGAGAGGAGACAGTAAAGTGTTACCTTGAGACATTTCACCAGGACTCAGTGACAGACCAGGGAAACAGAGCCTAATGAAATGGCTGTCCGACATGAGGTGGTTAGAAAGTTTGCTCAAGAAAGAAAAGAATTTCAGGGGTTTTTTAAATATTCTGATTTTCAAGTGATTACACTTTCAGGTTAACAAATTAGAATTAAAAACCTTGAGTTACAAGGATATCTGAAAACTGAGTGACTCAAGTCATTTTCACTTTGTGAAGCCACCTTTTGGGTGGCTTTTGACTTAAACCTCAGACCCAACCATAGGAAGGAGGTGCTGCTCAGGGTATGCATTTAAGCATACAAATCAGAAGAGTGGGAGGCAATCAGTGGCTGTGGTAGGTCATGCTTAGAATCTGTAGTCTGGAAGGAAGCTTTAGGAGATGAAGAAGTTGAGTTTTAGCAGCTCATTAATCCTCCAGGTCCACAGAAGCTGATATGTGATGCTTGCTAAACACCTAGCTCACATAGAAGGCAGGGCTAGAAGGGGAGTCTTGTCCCCTAGTTCTAAGAAGCAGAGGGGAAAATGAGGAGATTGTGTTCTGTGCTGGGGCTATGGAAAACTTTCCCAGCCTGGCTGGGCCACACCTGCCTTCTGGGATTTTCCACACACTCTAGCCATCTTTAGTTTACTGGAAAGTCACAAACTCTTTAAATTCCATACATTTTATAATATTAAATAATAACACCACATTCGCTTTGTGAGGGGAGGCATGTATATTTTTAAGGCAAAACCCATTATTGAAAGTTTGGAAAGTAGAGAACAATGCCAAGAAAAAAATTAAATCCGGGCATAGTGGTGCACACCTGTAATCCCAGGACTCAGGAAGCTGAAGCAGGAGGACTACCATGAATTCAATGTCCACCTGGGCTACCTAGCAAGCCCAAGCCCTGCTTCAGCTACAGAGTGAGACTAATGGAAAAGGGAGGCAAGCAAGCCAAACTCATTTGGAATCCCACTACTTACCCATCAGTTAACATTTGGGTATGCCAGTATTACTTTTAAATGTTTTCCACTCATTGGCGTTTTTAACGTAGTTGAGAGATTTTCACCTTTAAAATGTAATTATCCTGGTAGAGCATTATTGAAGAGCTAAGAAATAAATTGACTCATGGGTTTGTGAAATTCAGATCTGACCTAACACCTGACAGCAAAGCAGGTGTAAAGTGTTAAACCAACTTCAAAGTCTTTCTTAAGAACCTCTGGAAATGGATACGATGACCATCTACAAGAAATCACTTTAACAGAAGTGCTTCTGCTCCCTGCACCTCAGTCATTTTTGTGTGTGTGGTTATGATAATTAAATAGCTTCCTAATGAAAAGTAGGGAAAGGATGGAAAGACAAGGGAAGTGACTTCTCCACATCCCCCCATTCTTGGTCATAAAATACATTGTAACAGTCTGATAACACTTTCACATCTATGTTATTTCATTTAAAGGCTGGTTCACACCAGTTTTCAGATGAGTCTGGAAACTGAGGCAAACAGAAGGCAAGTGACTCTCTTAAGAGTAGACAGGCGGTTGGTGGCAAAATTAGAACTAGAACTGAGACTTTTTGGCCACACTTCCCTGCTCCTTTCCAGAGGGATGCCTCAGTCAGTCCTGGGGAAGGCGTCAGGTTAAGCTGCTTGCATGGAGCCCAGTGCCCTCTCTGAGTCTGCATAATGCTAGCAATGTGGCCATTTTCATAGCAGATGCAAGGCAGGAAGAAAGAGAATAAAAGCGCCTCTACAGGCATCTGCTTCCCAGCCGCCTTTTGAGATATGACTATCAGTGTGAGCCTCCTCTGAGACAAGGTGGTCAATACTTGATCTGATGATACTTCCCTGAAAGACAATATCCTTTGCAAGAAGCATGGTCATTAGAAAATAATTTTCTTTTACAGATAACTTGGTCTATAACCAGTTGTATCTTTACAAATGGCCTAATCTGTAACCAAAATTCTGTTTACATATGAAGACCACAGGTGCTTCCATGTCAAGGCTAGGGAAGGAGTTCCCACTTGAGGCAGGACTCTCTTGCAATAAACAGGAAAATCATTTATACAGCCCAAAGAGGCAATCTAAGTGAAATGTTGAGAGAAATATGACATACCTGATCACAACATTGGAGGGGAGGAATATGTCCCCTTAGTGAGATGTTGTTAGGTGCCATCGAGTCAATGCCCAACTCAGAGCGACCCTACACACAACAGATGAAACACTTGTCATGTTTCTCTGCTATTCATAGGGTTTTCAATGGCTGGTTGTTTTTTGGGAGTGGGTTGCCAGGTCCTTCTCCCAAGCCTACAGCACCTGGTGTTCCCAGGAGATCTCCCATCCAAGTACTAACCAGGCCTGACCCTGCTTAGCTTCTGAGATCTGAAGGGATTGAACACCACAGTGGTACAGCTGCAGGCAGCCTTAATGAGATAGGGAATTAAGACCCCAAAAGTCCCTCCCTGTGATGTAGAGTCCAGAATTCATAATGGCCACAGCTTTTAGCAATATCTACAATACCTAGTCCACAATATCCAGAGATGTACTCAGTGTCCAGTTGCCTCCCATTCACAGCCATGCCCAGAGAACCCCACAGAAATCCACAGAAATCCTCAGCTATGGGTAGCTGTTTGCAGTTCTCAGAGATACCTGCAGCCTCACTGCTGGACCAACACACTTCCTGACCTCTAACTCAGAAATGTAAATGCAGCTGTTCCAAGGACCTTCACTGTTGGACCTGCCCACTTTCTGATTCCTATGTCAGAAAGCATAATTTTCTCATTTTTATCTTTCCATCTCCACTCTCTTCACAACAGCCTAACTCCCCTGCCTTTTCCTCCTCTCCCCTCTCCCCACATCACCCTAAGTTCCCAACCTGCTTGCCCTGGCACTCACTCTCATCCTGTCAATCCTAAATAAATCATCTTTTAAGTTCCCTTCTGGGTCCATTTGTAAATGCTTTTATAAACATGACCAAGGACCAAGGTTTGCTGTTAACTTCCCAGATCCCTCCGTTGATACTATGGCAATGCTGGACCCTGGACAAACATTCCCCACTAATAATTTTAATCCAACTCGAAAAAATAAATTCCACTCTCCCTCTCTGTACCTCCAGATACCTCTGCATTGTCAGAATTAATCTTCACAAGTCAGAGTAATGACTCCTGAGGGCCTGGAATGTGCCAAGAGCTGTACCAAAATGCTCTCCCATTTAATCCTCCCAACCACAAGGATTGTAGACCCTATTTCCCAAGTGAAAAAGACAACAAACCAGAGAGGCTCAGCATCTTGCCTGACATCCTACAGTAAGTTTCAGTACCAGAATGCCCATTCAGCTCTGCCCAACTCTCAAACTACTTCTGCTACATTTTGAACATTAAGAAGAAAGAGAAGGCATTTGGCTCTTGCAGGCTGAGTGGGCTGGGCTCTGTCACAGGGAAGGAGGAAAACTCCATCTCAAGGCAGACTCCTTGTCCTGCATGCCCCTCGGAACCCACCCAAAGACAAGTGTCTGGGACAGCCTTCAAAGAAACATCACCCTGTGCTCTCACTGTTGCCAGGCAGGCTCCATCCTGGGAGACCAATAGCCCTCACTCACCAGGAAAGCTTGCAGGGTACAAACTCAGAGCCCTATCCATCCAGCTTAGCCCAAACTAGCTATAAACCACAATATGAAGATGTCAAAGCAATTCAGATACAATTGTCCCCCAAACCTGGAGATGACTCAGACCCACTGGCCAGTTGTCCAAGGCACTAAGACAAGAAAACATTTCAGTACAAAACAGCCTGATGGAATTGGATGTCATATTTCTTAAAGCTGGAATAGCCATTTATTTTGGACAATAAAGAGCCTAGGTCAACTGGCCCTGGAAAGCACAGGGCCTTGGACAGGACAGCCTATAGGCATAGGCAGTTATGGGCCACAGGCATACCTGGTCAATGTAATACCAACTCCAGAGCGCCCACAAATGTGGTACCCATATGAGTCCAAGGACTTAAAGGACTTAAGGGCAGCTGTTAGGGAGGATGGACCACACTCCCCATGGACGAAAACACTCCTTAACAGTCTTGCTGTTAAGGCAAACACTCCGCAGGATTGGAGGGACCTAACAAGGGCAGTCCTTCCAGGGCCCACTTTCATCCAGTGGGAAGGTACCTAAGGGAGAGGAAACTTGGGTCCCTGGCAAGAACACTGACACAATGGGGCAGCAACCAGGAGAACCTCTACAAAGTACACTGACACACATAAGATGAGGTCTGCAGAACAAGGGAGGCTTCCTCCACAGTCCTTTGTCATCATGCAAAGGGGTGACCTTGAGCAGCGGCTTCCTTCCTATGACTTTATATATAACATTGATGTGGAAGGGACAGCTATCTGCAGAAATGGACATGGCAATCAGCTGGATTTTCATTGAGATATCTGAACTTCTTCACCATTCCATTCACTGTGTTTAGAGATGCCTTTTAAAAAATGCTTTTGCAATCTACAGATTCAATGCAATCCCCATCAAAATCCCAATGACATTCTTCAGAGAAATAGAAAAAATAATCCTAAAATTCATATGGAAGCACAAAAGATTCTGAATCACTAAAGCAATCCTGAGCAGAAAGAACAATGCAGGGGTGCCACAATTCCCAATTTCAAATTATACTACAGAGCCTTAGTAAAAAAAAATTGTATTGTACCCACAAAAACAGACATGTAGATAAATGGAATAGAATATAGGATCCAGAAGTAAACCCATGCAGCTACAGCCACCTGATATTCAACAAATGTGCCAAAAATGTAAGTTGGAGGAAAGATAGCCTCTTCAACAAATGGAGCTGGGAGAACTGAACATCCTCATGTAAAAGATTAAAACTAAATCCCTCTCTTGCACAAAAATCAGTTCAAAAATGGATCTAAGACCTTAATATAAGAACTAAAACTTTGCAACTGCTATAGGAAAACGTAGGGAAAGCACTTCAAGACTTAAGTATAGGCAAGGACTCTCTGAATAGGACTCCAATAGCATAGGAAGCAATAGTAAGGATTGACAAATGGGACTGCATGTAATTAAAAAGCTTTTGTTCACCAAAGGACATAATTATCAGAGTAAAGAGCCTAGAGAACGGGAGAAAATCTTTACCACCTATACATCACACAGGGGATTAATATCTAGAATATACAAAGAGTTTAAAAAACACCAAAAAAGCAAAGTATCTGATCAAAAAATGGTCAAATGAACTGAAAAGAAGTCTCAAAAGAAGAAATGCAACTGGCCAACAATCATATGAAAAAATATCTTCAACATTCTTAGCCATCAGGAAAATGCAAATCAAAACCTGAGATTTCATCTCACACCAATCAAATTGGTGAGCATCAACAAAACAACAAACGCTGGTGAGGCTGTAGGGAGGAGTAACCCTAGTACCCTGCTAGTGAGGGTGCAGGCTTGTGAAGCCACTATGGAAATCAGTGTGGAAGTTCCTCAAAAAATAAACTAGAACTACCGTATGACCCAGCAACACTGCTCATGGGAATATACTCAAAAGAATATAAGTTAACATGTCATAGAGATACCTGCTTATCCATGTTTATTGTGGCCCTATTCATGATGGCCCAGATATGGTATCAACCTAGGTGTCCATCAATAGATGGGTGGGTAATGAAATTATGGTATATGTACACCATGGGGTTTTATTCAGCCAGAAAGGAGGACAAAATTATGGCATTTTGTTGGAAAATGGATGGCCCAAGGGATCATCATTTGAACAAAATAAGCCAGATCCAGAAAGGCAAATATCACATGTTCTCTCATATGTACATGTTAGATTTCAATATATATTAAAATATATATATATTAAAATATATATATATATTAAAATATATATGAAAACAGAAGGGACCTATGTAGAGAAAGATAATAGACTGAAAAGAAAAGGAAGGGGGCAAGAAGAAAGAGCAAGAATCTGGATGTATACTATATAGTATATAGTATATATGCACATATATATACACATATAGTATATATTGGGAGAAGGACCTGGCAACCCCCTCCCAAAAATCAATCTGCCATTGAAAACCCTATGAACAGCAGAGAAGCACTGACAATAGTGTTTCCCCTGTTGTACAGAGGGTCGCTATGAGTTGGATACCGACTCGACGGCACCTAACAACATAGTATATATATACATATAGTATATATACACATACATAGTATATATATGGACTGGGATTTAGCTCAGTTGGTAGAGCGCTGCGCTGCAGTCTCTGAGGTCCCGAGTTCAATTCCCAGCACCACAAAAATGGGAGAAGGGCCTAGCAATCCACTCCCAAGGCAATCCCAAAACAATCAGCCATTGAAAACCCTATGAGGGTCGCTATGAGTCGGATACCGACTTGATGGCACCTAACAACAACAACAACAACAAGTATATATACACATACATACTATATATACACATACATACTATATATGCACAGACATACTATATGTCTGGGGTTTAGCTCACTTGGTAGAGTGCTGCTCCGCACTCAGTGAGGGCCAGAGTTCAATCCCCAGCCCCACAAAAACAGAAGGAGGACATGCCAAACCACTCCCAAAGCAATCCCAAAACAATCAGCCATTGAAAACCCTATGAGGGTTGCTATGAGTTGGACCTGACTCAATGGCACCTAACAACAGCATATGGTATATAGATATATATACACATATATAGTACATATATACATATATGTATATATAGTATATATATATGTATATCTATATGTGTGTATATATGTGTATATATATATACACACAAATAAGACATGCAAGTATAAAAGGGACCATTGCTAGGGATGCAGGGGACTGGGGAGGGGGATCAGGTAACAGGGGAGGTAAACATGAGCAATGTACAGTGATATGCATGTATGCAAACATCACAATAAAACTCATTAAGTTATACACTGTTGTTGTTAGGGCCATCATGAACCAGATTCAACTTGATGGCACCTATGTACAACAGAACGAAATACTCCCCTATTCTGTGCCAGGCACACAATCATTTTTATGTTTAAGCCCAGTTTTGTAGACACTGTGTCAATCTATCTAGTAAAGGGTCTTCCTTTTTTTCATTGACCTGCCACTCTCCCAAACATGATGTCCTTCTCCATGGATTTGTCCCTCCTGACAACATGTCCAAAATACTTCAGACATAGTCTAGCCATCCTAGCTTCCAAGGAGCACTCTGGTTGTGCTTCTTGGAGGACAGATCTGTTGGTTGTTTTGGCAGCTCATGGTATGTTCAATATTCATCTCTAGCACCATAATTCAAAAGCATCAATTCTTCTCCTGTCTCCCTTGTACAATGTTCAGCTTTCAAAACCATATGATACAACTGAAAATACCATAGCATGAGTCAGGTGCACCTTCGTGTTCAAGGTGACATCTTTACTTTTCAGTACTTTAAAGAGGTCATTTGCAACAGCTTTTCCCAGTGCAATGTGCCTTTTGATTTCTTGACTAGTACTTCCATGGTGTTGATTGTAAAGCAAAATCTTGGACAACCTCAATCTTTTCACCATTTATCATGAAGCTGCATACTGGCCTACTTGTAAGAATTTTTATTTTGCTGAGGTTGAGGTGCAATCAATCTTAAAGGCTGTGTTCTTTGGCTTTCATCAGTAAATGTTTCAAATCTTCTTTACTTTCAGCAAGCAGAGTTGTGTCATCTGCATAATGCATGTTGTTAATGAGTCTTCATCCAATCCTGATGCCATGTTCTTCTTCATAAAGTCCAGATTCTCAGATTATTAGCTTAGCATAGAGATTGAAGAGATATGGTGAAAGGATGCAGCCCTGAAGCACACCTTTCTTGACTTTAAACCAAGCAACGTTTCCCTTTTCTGCTCGAACAACTGCCTCTTGGTCCATGTAGATTCCTCATGAGTACAATTAAGTGCTCTGTTATTCCCATTCTTTGTAATGTTATCTACAATTCATTGTGATCCATACAGTCAAATACCTTTGCATAGTCAATAAAACATAGATAGACATCTTTTTGGTATTCTTTGTTTTTGGCTAATATCCATCTAACATCAGCAATGATGTCACTAGTTCCATGCCCTCTTCTGAACTAATAAGATTACTAGAGAAAAAAATTAAATAAAAATTATAAAATAAATGAACAAACTGCTTTTGAAGATTTGCTAAGAAGTGCCTTGGCAATCCTTCCATAATTTATTCATTGAACTTCTGTATAACAAGCCTGTGAAAGTTTTTGGAAATACAAATTAAAAGCTATAGTCTTGGAACTCTGACTGGGCGCTGTGGTGCATGCCTGTAATCCCAGAGACTCGGGAGGTGGATGCAGGAGGATGGCAAGTTCAAGATCAGAGGTAGTCTGCATAATTTAGCAAGACCTTATCTCAAAAAATGAAAAAAAAATGAGCTGGGGGTGCAGCTCAGTGGTACAGCATTTGCAAAGCATGAAAGCACAAGGCTTGGGTTCAACCCCCAGCACCACATTAAAAAAAAAAACAAACCTATAGTCTTGGAACTCAAGTTGCTCAGAGTTCAAGTATCATGCTTTAAAGTAATTGCTTTTATGGCTAATGTTTACCTAAAGCTTCATAGGAGCACAGAATTCTTTACACTTGAATCAACAGAGCAAATCAGGAAAAGCTACAGAGTTAAGGTGGCATTTGGGCTTCCTAATAGGGAGAAGATTCAAAAAAGAACAAAAAGCAGGTGCAAAGGTACAGAGAGGAGAGAGCAAGGTGTCTTTCCAAAATTATGTTATGCTCCAGGAACATAAAACAGAAAGGTGAGAAGTACCAGAAATTTAGGATGGAGGAAAGGACAGAGGCCCCATCTTGAAGGGCAGGGCCCTGATCAACATGCAGAGGAGTTTTTATTTTAGGCTGTCATGACAAACCTGATTTGCTCTGAGCATGGAAGGAAAGACAAGGCCAGCATGAGGTTTTTGTTGTTGTTGTTTGGTTTGGTGTTTTTTTTTTTTGGTTTTTTTGGGGGGTTTTTTTGTTTTATTGTTTTGGATTGGTTTTTATTTTTTTGTTTTTTGTTTAGTTTTGTTGTTTGTTTGTTTGAGCCCTGGAAGAAGCAGGGAGTCCTGTGGGGAAGCTAACACACCAGTTCAAGCAGGAGATGTTTGGGATGCTGAGTGCTGAGTCAGACAGGGCTGTGAGTAGGGGAAGAAGGGAGGGGGAAAGGAAATCTGCTGCGAAGTAGACTGTCCAGGCCTGGGCCTCTTGGATATCCTTCAGCATCCACTGCCATCAGTGAGCCTAGGCGGGCTTCTCTGTTTGCCACAGAAAACTGGATGTTGGGAATTTAATTGCAGGCTGTGTGGCAGCTGTAGCTGGATTGTCCACAGAGATGGGTTTCATTTGGCTGCTTGGTTTTTCACCTGAACAGAACAGCAGCAATGAGCTTGGGTTTCAGGGCTCCCAGCTGCACTTTCGTGGCCAGACCTGGCTGCCCAGAAAAGCCGAGCCAGCAGCTCACAATGGAGCGCAGAGGGCCTCTGCCAGGACCAGAGGTGACAGCATTCCCAACCACCGCTCCGCCCCCTGCCCTTGCTGTTCCGGCAGCTGCATTCCAGAGCCTAATGAGAACAAGGTGCAACATGGTTTAACAATTCAATACATTCCTTAGCGAAACATAATTTCTTTAAAAACACATAGACTGAATCATAGCAACTCTGTCAGGCAAGACACATGTCAGAGAAAAGGCATGAGAAAATTTGGCAGGTACGTCTAACGTGTCAATAAATTAAACTAAGTTTATTTTCACAAAACCAAATGGTCAGACCCGCTCGTGGTTTCCTACCAAGGAGTAAGAATTACTCCCTAGAGAGAGTAATCAAAGCGCAATTAGAACCGTCCTGGAATTTTTTAAACATACTATCCTTTCTTCACACATGATTGCTCTTTCATTTTTAGCAGAGATCCTTAACTCAAAGAAATAGTAATGGGCTGTTCTAGGTTTGGGTCCTTCTGTGATAACATGTAATCATAAAACAGATGTTTCTTTAAAAAAAAAAGAAAGCTATTGGTTTACAGTGAAGATTAAATGTCCTTTACAATGTACCCATTTATTTGTTCATTTAACAAATAATAGCATTGGCTCCTGGGTTGGTCTATTTCAAATGCAGGCAAACAAAATCCCTTTTCCTAATAATGGTAATTTTTTAGCCCCTAGGCAGAAATTTATCACTCTGAGGTTATTCCATTAAGGTCCTATTTGAGTAAAAAGCTTATGAATAAAAAGGAACTATTATAACAGAGTAACTCCATATATTCATAATGTAGCAAATGGTCAAAAAACAAAAACCAACAAAGGCAGATATAATTTTAAAACTAACTAGATTGACTATGGGTTACAGATTATCTCCGTCTCAGAAAATGGCATGAAACTTGACCCTATGAAAAGTGACAGTTTTATTCTGCAACCCAACAGAACTGAAATCATATTACTCAAAAACAATATCTATGTTTACAAGGAGTACAAAGATTTTTACCTGAGCATATCTATGGAATTTTGACAACTTCAACAGTAGGAAAGAAGTGGGGCAAGACTGCCCCAGACACTTGTGCAGGTTGTATACAGCACAAGAGTGACACATCTAAGAAGGTGCTGTTCACTTCAAAGATAATATCAACTGGCATATTTATTTTGACACTTCTCAGGGGACAGAAATGAAAAGTACTATTCAAATAAAAATCAACATGACAATTTTCTGACAGAAGTAAAAGGCATTGAAGAAGGGGTGCCTGTTTCTAATTTGCACAAAGGTTTCATGTACATCAACAGTGGTTCTGATGGGGAAATTATGATTGCTGGATGAAACAATTCTAGTGATTTCTTGGGATAAATTACTGCTTGGAATCAACTTTTGAACCCAATTCCTTGCACATAAGCATTCCATAAATGCTTAGTAAACAAACAAAAAGCCACCAAGTTGATTGTCAGGCATGGTCATCTCAGATGACTAACCAGGATGTTACTGAAGACAATGTCATGACTTCATCCCTATAGATGGCAATTTCCCCAGCAAGAAAGGAAGCAGATGGCATCAGATCACATGCCTGACCTCAGGGACAGTCATGTGTTTGCACCCTTGCTCAGACCTAGAAAAACTGAACACCAAGACAGACAAATTGCAGGATGCAGCAGCCCTGATCCCCTAGTCACTGCACAAAAACCACCTCTGATTTTGTATGATTAACAATTAAAAAAAAAAAAAAACTTAAAAAAAACTTTTGTTAGAACCAGATTTTGGAGTTTGTTACTGCAGCATAGACTAGCGTTACTTGACTAATACACAAGGCAAGGTCATGCAAAACCCCACTTTCCCTTTCCACACACTTTACTGTCTGCCCACCCCAGCCCAGCCTGCTGTGACCTATATTCAGTAATGCTGTTGGGGGAGGAGGAGTAAGAAGGAACAAAGACCCAAGAGTCTCTTCCTCTCTGCATGCTCCCAGCTGAAGGCTTCCGCCAGGCCTCTACACTTTCTGGCTCTGTGATGTTTCTCTGCAAGAGTGATCACAACTTTAAATTCTGCTCTAAGATCCCTGAAGTAATTTTAATAGAACCCTCTTGCTACAGGGAAAAATGCCAGGACTTAATGGTGTATTTGAAAAAGCACACAATGAGCCATCACAAAGAATGGGTTTGACTTTGGATTCTGCAACTTCCTAGCTGCAAAATGACTCTGAAGGTATTAATGATAAAAAAAACATTCATCAGTGATAAAGAGCACAAATGATAACGATCATTTTTCTTCTGTGACCATCAGTGTCCCTCCCTTCAAAACGAAGATAATAGGTAATATCAAAAGGTTACAATAAGATTATATTATGAAAGGCTGGGGAGATAGCGCAGTGGTAGAGCACTTACCTAGCATGCACAAGGCCCTCGGCTCAATCCCAAGCAAAAAGAAAGGAAAGGGAAAGGGAAAGAAAAAGAATAAAAAAAGAAAAAAAGAAACACATGGAAAACCACTTTGAAACAAAGCATGTAAGCATAAAGAAATATTAACAATGGCTCATTCTGTGTGCTTTGGGAATAGCTCATGTGATATGACCAACTCCAGTGACAATCCTGAGTTTTCTGCATCAATTAAATCTCTGCAAGTCAAAAGAAAAAAAAAAAGAAATATTAACAAAAGAGCCAGGCATATGGCTCAAACCTGTAATCCCAGGAACTCAGGAGGCAGAGACAGGGGATGCAGAGCCAAGGGGATCGCAGATTCAAGACCAAAGGAGGGTAAGGGGTAACCTATATGAATAATGCTTAGCAAATTGCATATATGAAAATTGTCACAACGAAAAGGCATGTCAAAATGAATCACATTATGATGTACATTAAAAATTTCTAAAAAAAAAAAAAAAAAAAAAAAAGACCAAAGGCAGCCTGTGTAACTTAGCAAGACCCTGTCTCAAGATAAAAAAAAATAAATGGGCTGGGGGTGCAGCCCAGTGGTAGTGGTAGAGGCAGAGCACTTGCAAAGTTTGTGCCAGACCCTGAGTTCACCTACCAAGTACTGCAAAAAATAAAAAATAAAGAAATATTAAGAAAAAAATTCAAATTTCTCTATGTATCCTAGGGAATGAGTCACCCACACGTAAGTCCTTCCAAGTTCTAAGGAGAGGAGAAACATTCCTAATTAAACCTTTAGAAAAGTCTTATTGTACATGTATTATGTTAGGCTATATGTACAAGGCTAATCAAATCAAATTTCCTTATATCTGTACAGCACTTTACAATTTATTAAGTTCTTTCATATACATTAAATCATGGCAAAGCTGTTCATTTTACATGCTGAATGTATATTTTATAAAGCACTTGGACCCTTCAGATAATCCCTGTATATACTATATGCGTGCCCCTTATATGTAAGTAGGAGTATACTACTATCAACTTAAATTATTGTGCTAATGTATATTGCTGTATCTTCTATAATATTAGTGGCCACATTTATTATTTACATGATGCTAAACACTTTGAGAAATAAAACCTCTAATTAAAAATAGAGGCCTGTGGGAAAATAAGATCGGCTTTATGCTGGTGCACTTTACACTGGCTCCTAGATCACATAGCAGCTCTAGATTTTGTAGCAATTTCTAGATCACTGTTTGAGTACCTGGACACTGTTTGTGACAATAGTTATTAATCAGAGGGGGATGTAAGAACCTTTGAAAATTTCCTCTGTGTTTTGAACTTTCCCCTGTGAAATGTATACCTTTTTGTTTTTAATAGGCTGTAAGATCATTTGGCTTTAAGGGCATAAAATGAGTTATAGAATGAGTTATTTTGTTGTTAGGTGCTGTTGAGACAGGTCTTAGTTACGCTGGTCATAAAGAGGCATGAATGATCTCTCCTATCATCTATCATTAATTACAGGGAAAATGGCAAATATCCTACCTCCTTTAAATGAATGACTTTGAGACTAGAATTTAATAAAACAAAATGATGCCAAAATTTAACATTCTACGCCTTTCCTTCCCTGCCCCATTGCTTTTTAAGTGAAACTGGAGAGCAGACTCATCTGATACCAAATGACTAATTCAATTAAGCTCAAGCTGAGGCCCTATTATATATGGATATTAATATAGACTGCACTGATGTTTATAAAGAGCTCTGAGATTTTTAGGTTATTGATATTATCTGAACCCTAAGTGCTCAAATAGCCAGAGTTATTAATTCAGGTTTATCATAGAGAACTTCAAATATACATTCATTTATCGAGATGACCATTTCATAATTGAAGTGCACAAGCTATAGGAAAATTTACTTTTTTACCCACTAGGCACACACATACACCCATCTCATGATACTTCATTCTTCAACTATTTAGTACTTTCAGGCTTTGTTAAAAAAAAAAAATAAACAGCTCATAAGTTATACAATCACCCGAAGAACTACAAAGTAGAATAGCAAATTCACTCAGAGGTTCTCAGCATGAAAGCAGGTAGCTCTTTGTGGACGGCAATATGAGGGGTACAATAAGCTCTATGTCCAAAAGTCACCTCCATATCATGCCTAAAGTGTCCAACATTGGAGCCATTGCTCTTGCAAACTATAACAGTTGAAGAATAGAGGAGAGGAGAAGAGAGGAAAGAGAAGAGGACTTTCTTGAGCATGCACTACAGAGGAAAGGAGTTTCTTTCCCTATCTTATCCTACTTGATCCTCAAAACAGCCACTTGGATGGATATCATCACCTTTTCTTTGCACAGGAGGAAGCAGATGCTCTAAATCATTAACTGGCCACATGCTATACAGTGTCAGACTGAAGTCCACACCTGAGTCCAAAGGCTGCCCACCTCCCACACCTCACACAAGAGTCAGACACTTCTCCCAAATAACTCACACCCTAATTCCTATAGTTTATAATGATAGGTATCTAAATGTAAGGAAATCAGTAGGCACTCAAAGGATATCATATCTAACAAAGGTTCTTAGTTAGAATGATATCCTGAAGCAGACAAGGGTACAACCTGTTAACATACACCAATCCATTGTGATGGGATAGTCTTGCAGGTTATTTGATTTGTTTGTTTCTGAGTGCATCAGCAATGAAACTCCCAATTAGAATTAGATTCCTGCTGGCGTGAGGTGGCTCATGCCTATAATCCCAGCAATTTGGGAGTCAGAGACAAGAGGATAGCAAGTTCAAGGCTACAGGCAGCCTATATAACCTAGCAAGACCCTGTCTCAAGATAAAACATAAAACAAGGGATGAGGGTACAGCCCAGTGGCAAGAGCCCTCGCAAAGTATGTGTGAGACCATGGGTTCAACATCCCAGTATCAAACAAACAAACAAACAAACAAAAACCCACTAGATTCCTGTGGAGAGAGCATGATTCCTTTACACTAGGGCTTGTAGATCTTATGGCTACCAAAACCTGGCTGAACTGGCTTCTGGACAAATTCTACAAGAGACTACTAAGTTGGAAAGCAAGCAGTCAGAGCCAAGGAATGCAGAAAGCCTATGGAATAATAATGGGAAAGGGATGCCATTTATGAAGCTCTTCGCAAAGTTCCAGGTACCCTTAAATCTTAAGAACCCAATAGATAAGTATGATTCATTACATCATCCCCTTCTATAAATTAAAAAAGGCTGGAAATATACATAAACTTGCCTGCTTCCTGGAGCTGCCACTAAAAGGTACCACAAACTGGGTGGCTTAAATAACAGAAGTTTATTGTATCACAGTTCTAGGCAGTAGAAATCCAAAACCAAGGTGCCAGCTCCTTCTGAGGGCTGTGAGGCCTCTTTCCTAACCTCAGGCAGCCTCAGCCACTTATTGGCATTCAGATGGGATTCTTTCTGTGTCTTCACATCATCTTCCCTCTGTGCATGTCTGTCCCCTTTTAATCAGAGAACCAGTCACATTGCACTAGGGTTCGCCCTCATGCCCTCATGTTACTTTGACTATCTCTGTAAAGACTCTTTTTCAAATAAGGCCACATTTTGAGGAACTGGGGGTCAGGATTTCAACATCTTTCTTCATGCAGCATGAAGACACAAGGCGACCCCTACCACAAAGCTAGTAAGTATTCAGGCTGCCTCAAGGGGCTGCTTTCACCCCAGTGAAGAGCAGAAGGCCTTCAAGTAAGAGGGCTGGGAGAGTGAGAGAACAAGTGGCCCAGAAGCAGCAAGGATGGTGAAGATGACACCCACTCTGTGAGCACGGAAGATTCTGACAAATTAAGAAAATTCTATTTTAAAAATTGCCCCACATCCTCATTCAGGGCTCATCCACAATCACACCTGCTACGTGAACACCAGTGTGCCAATGTCCTATTAGGAACCACAGGGTTCAGCCAGGCTCAGTCTCCAACCTCAGGTCATTTTCAGTCCACTGGCTGAGACCCCTTGGATTGTAAGGGGGTGCACAGACACATGTCTTTGGTCACCAGAGTGAAAGACATCCCATCAAAGACATCACAGGAGAGATGCGCTATGAAAATACAGAGCAATATCACTTCCATCCCAACTCAGGAGGGTAGTGAGAAAGAACAGACTTGGCTGTGGGTAAAATCTCAACAGAATGCAGCATAAAGTATAAAGAAGCCAAAGAGAACCAGCGCTTACAAAGAGCTTCACATGGATCCCACATACTGGAGTTCTCAGGCTAGCTGCCATATTCAGTACTTACATGAACCCTTTAATTTGTCATTCCCATCATAGTAGGCCATATGATTATCTGATTCAAAATAGCCCATGCCAGTCCATTTTAGCTCATTGATGCCTAGAATGGCAATGTTTTGGCACATTTCCCTTTTGTTGACTTCTAGTTTTCCTAGATTCATACGATATACATTGCATGTTCCAATTATTAGTGGATGTTTATAATTGTTCCTCCTCATTTTGAGTTGTGCCACATCAGCAAATGGAAGTTCTTGGAGCTTTACTGCACTTCCATCATTAAGGTAGACTGTACTTTGAGGAGGCAACTCTTCCCCAGTCATCTTTTAACTGCCTTTCAACCTGGAGGTAGGGGTCAACTTCCAGCACTATATCTGACAGTGTTTCTCTGCTTTTCATAGGGTTTTCAAAGGCTAATTGTTTTGGGAGTGGGCCACCAGTGCTTCCTCCCTAGTCTGTCTTAGTCTGGAAGCTCAGCTAAAACCTGTCCACCATGGGTGACCCTGCTGGTATGTGTAATACTGGTAGCATAACTCTCAGCACCAGAGCAACATGCAAGCCCCCATTCATCATCAAAAAAAGATATCAAGGTCTATCCTGAAGTACAATGCTGTCAG
Source organism: Pedetes capensis (assembly GCA_007922755.1). Classification (NCBI taxonomy): domain Eukaryota; kingdom Metazoa; phylum Chordata; class Mammalia; order Rodentia; family Pedetidae; genus Pedetes; species Pedetes capensis. Next base: position 86,468 of record VMDO01006623.1, read on the forward strand.
TAATAGAATAATATCCATATGCCTACAAAGAAAGCAAGTTAACATGACTATTATGCAAATTATGCACCCACCACCAAGACCATAAAAGAAGATGCTATTGTTGTTGTTAGGTGCCGTTGAGTTGGTATCCGACTCATAGTGACTCTACATACAACAGGCAAACATGATTGTCAGTGCTCTGCTGTTCACAGGGTTTTCAATGGCGGATTGAATTTGGAAGTGTATTGCCATGTCCTTCTCCCAAGCCTACAGTATCTGGTGTTCCCAGGTGGTCTCCCATCCAGGTACTAATCAGGCCTGACTCTACTTAGCTTCCAAGATCTGACGGGATTGGATGCCACAGGCCTACAGCTGCAGGCATAAAAGAAGATAGGGAAGAATTTTATCAGCTTCTGCAATCTGAAATAGACCAAACATGCAATCAGAATGTACTGATAATTACTGGTGACTAGAAAACAAATGTTGAAAACAAAGAAGAAGGCTCACTAGTTGGAAAATATGACCTTGGTAACAGAAACAATACTGGAGATTGCATGATAGAATATTGTCAGACCAATGATCTTTTCATTGCAAATACATTTTGTTACCAATATGAACAGTGACTATACATATGGAATTCACCAGATGGAATATACAGGAACCAAACTGACTATATTTGTGGAAGGAGATAATGGAAAACTTCAATATCAAATATCAGGACGAGACCAGGTGCTGATAATGGAACAGACCATCAACTGCTCATATGCAGATTCAACCTGAAACTGAAGAAAATTAGAACAAGTATATGAGAGCAAAGGTCTGAACTTGAATATATCCCACCTGAATTCAGAGACCACCTCAAAAACAAGTTTAATGCATTAGACGCTAATGATAGAAGACCAGACGAGTTGTGGCATGGCATCAAAGATATCATTCATGAGGAAAGCAAAAGTTATTAAAAAGACAGGAAAAAGAAAATACAAGACCAAATTACATGTCAAAAGAGATTCTGAAAGTTGTCCTTGAACATCAAAAGCAGCTAAAGTAATAGGAAGACAAAATAAAGTTCAGGAACAAAACAGAAGATTTCAAAGGGGAGCTTGAGGAGATAAAAATCAAATATAATGACATGTGCAAAGAGCTGGAGAAAGAAAACCAAAAGGTAAGAAAATGCTCTATTTTTCTCAAGCTTAAATAGTTGAAGAAAAAATTCAAGCCTCGCATGGGAATAGTGAAGGATTCTACAAGGAAAATATTGAATGATGCAGAAAACCTCAAAAGAAGATGAAAAGAATACTCAGAGATATTATATCAAAAAGAATTTTTGGATTACCAACCTTTTCAAAAGATTTCATATGATCAGGAACCAATGATACTGAAGGACAAAGTTGGAGCTGCCTTGAAGGAATTGGTGAAACACAAGGCCCTAGGAATTGATGGAATACCAATAAAGATGTTTAACCAAAAATGCAGCACTGGAGGCGCTAACTTGTTTATACTAAGAGATTTAGAAAACAGGTACCTGGCCAACTGACTGGAAGGATCCATATTTGTGCCTATTCCCAAGAAAGGGGATCCAACCAAGGGTGTAAACTATCCAACAATATCATTAATACCACACACAAGCAAAATTTTGCTAAATATCAATCAAAAGTGATTGCAGCAGTATACAGACAGGGAACTGCCAGAAAAATCAAGCTGGATTCATAAGAGGGCATGGCACCAGGGATATCACTGCTGATGTCAGATGGATATTAGCCAAAAGCAGAGAATACCAGTAAGATGTCTATCTATATTTTATCAACTATGCAAGGGCATTTGACTGTGTGGATCATAACAAATTATGGATAATACTGTGAAGAATAGGAATACCAGAGCTCTTGATTATTCTCATGAGGAATCTGCACATGGACCAGGAAGCAATCATTCGAACAGAACAAGGAAACACTGCCTACTTCCATGTCAAGAAAGGTGTGTATCAGGGCTGTACCCTTTCACTGTACCTCTTCAATCTCCATGCTGAACAAATAACCCGAGAAGCTGGACTTTATGAAGAACACAGCATCAGGATTGGATGAAGACTCATTATCAACATGCGTTATGCAGATGACACAACTCTGCTTGCTGAAAATAGAGAGGATTTGAAACATTTACTGATGAAGATCAAAGGACACAGCCTTCAGTATTGATTCACCTCAACATCAGCAAAATAAAAATCCTTACAACTAGGTCAGTATGCAACTTCATGATAAATAAGTAAAGATTGAGTTGTCCAAGACTTTGCTTTACTTGGTTCTACAATCATCACGCATGGAAGCAGCAGTCAGGAAACCAAAAAACACATTGCATTGGGAAACACTGTTGCAAAAGACCTCTTTAAAGTACTGAAAAGTAAAGATGTCACCTTGAACACGAAGGTGCACCTGACTCATGCCATGGTATTTTCAGTTACAACATATGGTTTTGAAAGCTGGACGTTGAATAAGGGAGATAGGAGAAGAATTAATGCTTTTGAATTATGGTGCTAGAAACAAATATTGAACATCCCATGGACTGCTAAAACAACCGACAGATCTGTCCTAGAAGAAGTACAACCACAGTGCTCCTTGGAAGCAAGGATGGATAGACTGGTCTTACATATTTTGGACATGTTGTCAGGAGGAACCAATCCCTACAGAAGGACATCATGTTTGGGAGAGTGGCAGTTCAATGAAAAAAGGTAAACCCTCAACTAGATAGATTTACACAGTCTCTGCAATAATGGACTTAAACATAAAAATGATTGTGTGCCTGGCACAGAACCAGGGAGTATTTCATTCTATTGTACACAGGGTCGCTATGGGTCAGACCCAACTCAATGGCACCTAACAACAACAACACACTAACCCTATGCCACAGGCCTTATTATCCCCAATTACAGCTAAAGAAACTGAAGCTTGGGAAGTTCCAGGGAAGAGAGAACACCAGAATCCTAACCCCCAACTCAGCTGGAAAACAAAAGATTTTTGATGGCACAGAGCGCAGGTTGTTGGTTCTCAAGAGGTTAAAAAGAAAGGCAAATCTATAAAAATTAATAAAACCAATTCATCTTCTTACCATTTCTAATGCTAACATCAATGCAAAAGTATGGCCTAGAATGCAAAAATCAGAGGAATTATATTCCAAAAATATTGAGTCTGCCAAATTCATGGCAGCAACATAACCTGTAACCAAAGTAGAAGAAAATTTCGGAAAGGTATATAATGGGTCACATTTGAAAACAGAAGCTATCACGCAGCCATCTCCGGTAACTATGCATATGTAGGGGTGTTTGTGTACGTGTCTTTACATATACATATGTTCCCCTTAAGCCATTAAAACCTTAGGAAAATTTTATGACAACAATGTGCCATGTATGTAAAAGATGGATGGGTTAAAGTTACTGTTTTCTTAGGATCTGTCTGGCATTTTGACAGCCACACACCAGTGCACTATCTGGAAAGATTTAGGACTTTTTCTGTAAAATTATTTATTAGTTGTTATTTATACTACGTGCTTACTGGCAGACCACCCAGTGCTATAACAATAAAAGCAGTCACGCTGAATCTCTCCAAAACAAGCAAAGACCAAGGGGGCTTTCTTTGGGTGTCACCACTGAAGGATGTGGCTTCCGGCAGGGAAGTATGTTATGTGTTTTGAAGGTCCTGCAATCCTAACAGAGACCCAGGGAAATGGAAACCACCAGGCCGGCAGGAGGCTGCTCTGCTCTGGGTTAGCAGTCCTCCTTTAAAGGCCTCTGTTCTAAAATCCACAAAAGGAGAGGATGCCCCCAAAAGTCTCCCAGACCCCTTTCCCTCTGAATCCCAGATTTTTAAAAGACTGGAACCTGTTAGCAGCTCACACTAACCCCAGGATGTGATCTGGGGCTGATCTCAGTGCCTGGGGGCCTCAGGATCTGACATGCTGCCAGCATCTCCTCTGCCTCCCAATTTGGCTTGTTAGTGAGCTAACAAGGCATGTTTGAACATTCCTAAAGGCCTAAAAAGAAAAGCTCATTGTACAATGTTTAATTTTATTAAATATCTCAAGGTTGTGGTTCCACTAGACCATCCAAGAAGAGATCAAATTATTTTCTTGAAATGTAGAAAGGAACTACAGAATGCCACATTTCTACCACTTATGCTGACTTAAATAAACAGAAAAAAATTAATAAATCAAGCTTCTCTCCCAGCACCAAATAAGAACATCCACCCCCACATTTGAGAATTTGGCATTATTTCCCTTAAGCAATTTGTCTGATAAATTTATTTAATCAACCTAATCTACACACAAAGGCTGGGGTTTAGCTCAGTTGGTAGAGTGCTGCTCTGCACCTTCCGAGGCCCTGAGTTTAGTCCCCAGCACCACAAAAATAGGAGAAGGATGTGGCAGTCCACTCCCAAAACAATTGGCTATTGAAAACTTTATGAGGGTCACTTTGAATCAGACATGACTCAACAGCACTTAACAACAACAAATGTAAACATGTAAATACTTTCTCCACTACATAGGATTGTTCCACATCAATCCCCTTGCTTCTAGTGACTAACGTTTTTCTCCAAGGCTGAAAGTGGCAGCAGCCAAGGAACTAACTAGTGGTCTTGGTCAGCTTCCTCATTTTTCTAAGGGTGAAGTGGATGACAGTGGTTCAGTGGCCAGCTCAACCAAAGCTATTGGGTCTACAAACTGGACGAGAACTTTTGCTTCCAAGTCTCGCCCTCCACCCAATACAACAGGATGTAGAAGAGCATAGAAAGGGATATTGCTCTGTTTCCCTTTCTTAATTCTTAACCTGGCTGGATCACAGTCACCTTCAGGGATCAAATTCTACCCCATGCTTGACAAACCTGCCCACAAGATCTACAAGTTTTTCATAGATTTCTTTAATAATTCAGGTTTATTAATGACTGTACATTCATACTGAACACCAATGAGTTCACAAGAACTCAACTCACTTCCAGGAGAAGAAAGCTTTAGGTAGGAGTGACACTTAAATGCAGAGAGAATAAAATGATTCTTTTTCTATGTTAGACCCATGCCTCTCAAGTGCATGAAAGTCAACTTGAAATGGATAAAAGACCTCAACATGAAACCAGAAACCTTAAAACTATGAGAAAAAAAGATAGGAAACACACTCCAACACATAGGCATAGGAAAGCATTTCCTCTAGTTGCTCAGGAAATCACACTAAGAATAGACAAATGGGATTACATGAAATTAAAAAGCTTCTGTACAGCAAAGGAAACAATCATAGTTAAAGAAGAGCACACTGAATGGGAGAAAATCTTCACATCCTACACATCTGACAGAGAACTAATTTCTAGAATTTACAAAGAATTCAAGAAAGCAAATCCCAAAACAACAATATAATCCAATATATAAGTGGGCAAAGGAAATGAATAGATAGTTCTCAAATGAAGAAATGTGTAAGGCTAAGAAGCACATGAAAAAATGCTCAATATCCCTAGCCATTAGGGAAATGTAAATCAAAAACTCTGAGATTCCACCTAAGTTCAGTAAGAATGGTCAAGATCAACAAAACAAATAATAACAAATGCTGGTGAGGTTGTAGAGAAAAAGGAACCCTCTTACACTGTTGGTGGAACTGTAAATTGGTTTAACCACTTTGGAAATCAATATGGAGATACCTCAGAAAACTAAAAATAGAACTGCCATACAACCCAGCTATATTACTCCTGGGAATATACCCAAAGGGATACAAGTCATCATATCCCAGAGACATCTGCATCTCCATATTCAATATAGCACTTTTCACAATACAAGGATGTGGAATGAACCAAGGTATCCATCAACAGAATGGATAAAAAAAATTATGGTACATATACACAATGGAATACTACTCAGCAATAAAAACAGAAATAATGTCATTTGCAGCAGAATGGATGGAACTGGAGAACATCGTCTTAAGCAAATGAGCACAAGTTCGAAAGAGAATAATACCATATGTACGGTATTATACATACCATATGTATAAAAGAGAAATACTATATGTTCTCACTCGTATGGGAGCTGAATCTTAAAGAAAAATCCTGTACATAAGTTGATATATTAAAAATGCACAATTAAACTTAGCAAAGAAGGGGCAATATAAAGAATAGCAAGAGGGAGGGAGGGAACTAGCAAAGGGAAGTGAAGATTGCAGAAGGTGGGAGGGGAGGAGAATCAATGTAGAGGGATAAAGTATATTGTACATGAGTACATTGGAAAAATAGAGGAATATAACCCAACTATGCATTTGAGTTTTACTACATGTTAGTCAAAAGAGTCCATAAACCTTCTAAGTTGATAAAAGTATAATCAAAAGTGATATAATCATTGCATAATTGAAAAAGCCAATGCTGTATTACTCTGTATGCCACCATCATTTACCAATAAAGGGAGAAAAAAATTTTTTAAGTTAGATATTGAAAAAGATCACAATATTCCCTAAAACAAGTAGAAAATAAGTCAATTAATCAAAACAATGACTTTAAATTTTGCAAAAATTATGAGTATGCAAACAAGAAAATAAAGAGAACTTTAATAAAATTTTTCTCTCTCCAAAATTTTTATTATGAAAATGTCCAAACCCACTCAAATAGAAATAACAGTGAGAAATAATAGTGTGAGCAAATCCTATGGCACACACCTGTAATCCTAGCAATGTGGAAGGCTGAGGCAGGAGGATCTCAAGCTCTAGGCCAAAGCCAGCTTGGGCAACTTAGCAATGACTCTGTCTCAAAAATAAAAAATAAAAAAGGTGCTGAGGGCAAAGCCTTGCATGAGCAAGGCAAGTCCTTGGGTTCAACATTTAGTACTAGAAAGAAAAAAGAAATAATAGTTTGACAACTCCCCAAATAAGTATCATCCATTCTTCATAATTATGCAGATTTTGCCAACTTGTCCCATCAATATTTTTATTTCTTTGTTGAAATATATTAAAGTAAACCCCAGAAATCACTCTAGTGCAGTCCAATATGGATCTGTACAGAGAAAGGATTTAACAAAGTTCACCATCTTTCTTTGGGGTAAAAAAAACAATAGCCAAGCATAGAAATACATACCTATAATTACAGCACTCAGGAAGTTGAGACAGGAGGATTGAAAGGTTTTTGGGTTTTGTTTTGGTTTGGTTTGGGTTGGGGGTTTTTTTGGAAATTTTTAATGTACAACTTAATGTGTTTCATTCTGACATGCATTTCTTTGTGACATTTCCACATATGCATTTCATTGTACATTGCAAAGGTAACTTCCCTCTTACCCTCCTCACTCTTCTTCTACACCCTCACCAAAGGTCTCTTTTCTACATTGCATGTCTTTTTGTGGGATTATTTTTCTATATAACCTTGCATCCCAATTATATTTAAGGTCCAAACTTTTCTGTAGTGAGCTATCTTTTTACATTGTCAGTAGTATTACATGAATAATCTATCCCATTTGTATTATTACCATTCTTTGGTATTATTGGTATTATTATAATTATTTCCCAAACTAGTAAAGTTGGGGTGTTTACTTTGAGGTAGCCCTCTCTCTCATTCCTTGCTCCTCCTTGTTCCTCCTCTCCCTCCTTTCTTCTCCCATCATCTCTTCCTTTTGTTAGATCCCTTCCCCTCCTCTTCCCGCTCCCTAAATTGTACCTTCTCCGCTAAATTGACTTTAGCTTTTTATTATATTCCAATTTCTGTATAGGACATTTTTCCTTCTTTTAATTTTGATTCAGCTCCCACAAATGAGTGAGAACATGTGGTATTTCTCTTTTTTGGGCTTGTTTTCATTCATGTAAAATAATTTTCTCCAATTCCATCCATTTTGCTGTAAATGACATTCTTTCTTTTTTTTTTTTTTTTTTGATTGTTGACTAGTATTCCATTGTGTATATGTACCACAGTTTTTTTTAATCCATTCTTCTGTTGGTGGGCACTTCGGTTGATTCCATAAGGAGGATCGAAAGTTTGAGGTCAGCCTAGGCAATATAGTGAGAACCTGTCAGAAAAAGACAAGAGCTAGGGATGTAGCTCAATGATAGAGAATTTGCCTAGCCTGAGGAAGGCCCTGGGTTCTTTTCCGAGCACTGAAGAAAGAAGAAGAGAAAGAGAAAGAGAAAGAGATGGGGGAAGGAAGGAAGAAAGGAAGAAAGGAAGAAAAAGGAAAAACCACTCAAACTTCCACAATATGATAAAGACCATATATGAAATATTCATGGCAAATATCACACTCAATGATAAAAGACTGACAATTTTTCCCCTAAGATCAGAAACAAGACCAGGATGTTCACTTTCACCACTTCTAGTCAACATAGTATTCCAAATTCTAGCCAGAGTTCTCAAATAATTCAAAGAAACAAAAGCCATCCACATGGAAAGACATAAAGTTATCTCTGATCACAGATTTGATCTAAATGTGAGATACTAAAAATATTTTAAAACCTGTTAGAGCTAATAAGGGAGAAGGACCCAGCAACCCACTCCCAAAAATCAATCAGCCATTGAAAACCCTATGAATAGCAGAGAAGCATGACAATAGTGTTTCCTCTGTTGTGTGTAGGGTCACTATGAGTCGGACCTTGACTTAATGGCACCTAACAACAACAACAACAAGAGCTAATAAATTTAGAAAAGTTTCAGGATATAAAACCAAAATACAAAATCAGTTAAATTTCTGTACACTAACAATGAACAATCTGGAAAGGAAATTAAGAAAACAATTTTCTGGCTGCCATGGTACACACCTATAATCCCAGTGATTTGGGAGGCTGAAACAGGAAGATTTCAATTTCAAAAGCAGAGGCAGTCTGTGCAACTTAGTCAGATCCCATCTCAAAATAAAAAATGAAAAAGTGGCTGGGGGGCTTGCAACTCAATGGTGGAGCACTTGCCTAGCATGTACAAGGCCCCAGGTTAAACCCCAAGGACTGAAAAAAAAAAAAGGAAGAAAACAATTTGCTTCATAGTACCAAAACAAAAACAAAATACTTAGGAATATATTTAACTAAGGAAATGAAAGACATACACTAAAAACTACAAAACATTGCTGAAATTAAAGACAATGCAGATAAATGAAAAGACATCTCATGTTGGTAGAGTAGAATACACAATTAAAATGACAATGCAACCAAAGCAATGTACATATTCAATACAGGCCCTATCAAGATCTCTGGCATTTTTTACATAAATAGAAAACATACTGAAATTCATATGGAATCTCAAGGGACTACAAATAGTCAAAACAATCTCAAAAATGAAGAACAAAATTGGAAGACTCATATTTCCTGATTTCAAAACTTCCTACAAAGTTACAGGGGAGCATGAGGAGTTATTTAACAGGTACAGCGTTTCTGTCTGGGATGATGAAAAGATCCTAGAAATGGGTAGTGGTAATAGTTTCACCACATTGCAAATGTTTTGATATCATTGAATTATACACTTAAAATTGCTTTAAATGGCAAATTATGTTTTATCTATATAATACCATATTAAAATTTCACCTCTAAAAATATGGGCAAATGTGGAAAATTCTTAGCTTGGTGAGGTATTTTTACACATTTTAGATTCTATGGTTTCAAAACTAAGTCTGATTCAGTTCTTTTAAAAATTTAGATGCTCTTTCCTTCTGTCCCATTCCAGAATCTCACCCTATGCAATGAACTTATAGCTAAAACAGGAAAATGTTACTTCTTTTCCTAGGGTTTATTTCTACAAACATCATCTAAACTAGGAGTTAGCAAACTATGGTCTTTGGACCTAATTCAGTTTATCAGCTGTTTTTGTATAGTTTTTGAGGTAAGAACAGTTTTTACATTTAAAAATTTTTTTTAATTAATAAGAATATTTCATAACATAAAACATTATACAAACAAAACACACAAACATACAAAACATAAAAATTATACAAAATTCACATTTCCGTGTGATAAATAAAGTCTCACGACAACACAACCATCCTTTGTTTATATGTTGTCTATGTCTGCTTTTGTACTATGAAGGCAGAGTTGAGTAGTTGTGACACAGCAAGTCTGTATGATAATCAGTTTGCCATTACTATAACAAATACCTGAGATAAAGAGAAAAGATTTCTTTTAGCTTAGATTTTTGGAGGTTCCTCCATGATTGGCTGGTCTCGTTGCTTTTAGGTATATACTAAGGCAAAATACCAGCATCAGAGGACTTAGTGGAACAAAGCTGCTAACCTCATAGTTGGGACGTGAAAGAGAGAGAGACAAGTTTCCCATGATCCCCTTGGAGAGTACATATCCAATGGACTAAGATCTCCTACTAAAGTTTCCATCACCTCCCAATAACATCATACTGGGGACCAAGCCTTTAAAACGTGGGCCTTTTTGGAGCATTCTTGATCCAAACTATTAGCAGTGTGCAAATCCCAAAATATTTACTATATCGTCCTTTACAGGAAAAGCTTATAGAAAAGCCAACTCCTAATCTAAATGATGACGGTCGCAAACTCCACAGAAAATTGGGCACACATATGCCCGGATCCCAGACACATCAGAGGTGAGCCCAAATCACCCCCCTGTGCTGCGGAGAGGTCAGGGGCTTATGGAGGCAGCTAAGTCACGCGCGGCCGGGGAGCTCCTTTTCGGCGGAAACTGGCGGAGCAGTTCACCGCCAGCGGTGAAGTTCCGAGCGCGAGTACAGCACAGGACAAGATGGCAGGATAGAATCCTGGAGACTCGGAGGGGACTTTGCCCACACACCCAGGGGAGCCGGACCCAACACAGCATGCAACCTTGACATCACACTGTCACCCTGCCTGCGGGACACAAACTGCAAGTTTTCTGGTGAGTCAGCACGGAATCGCACCCTCCCTCCTGTTGTGGCGGTGGGAAACCAGTGCCAGCAGTACACATCCAGAGCTGAAGCGGCTCCCTCTCTCCTGTTGTGGCGGGACAGTCATGCAGACGCAATCTCCACAGACATATGGGCACACATATGCCTGGACCCCAGACACTCCAGAGGGGATACTAAGTCATCCCACCGCACTGTGGAGAAAGGTGAGGTCTGCAGAGGAGGCTGAGCACCACGCGGACAGAGTGCTCCTTTCTGGCAGAGTCTTGCGGGACAATTAGACACAATAAGAACAGTTTCTAGCGCAATTGCTGTGCATGGCAGACCTACTACAGACTCTCTCTGGGGGGGGTTGAATACCATCCCACCCACAAGAGGATTTGGTTCTCCCAAGTGGTCTCCCAAGTGGGCGGAAAGCTGCGCTGCACCCCCAGCCCACATTTTTTACTTTTTGAGACAGGGGCTTGCTGGGTTGCACAGACTGCCTCTGATCTCGGGCTTGTGGTCCTCCTGTCTCCACCCCCCAAGCCACTAGGATTGCAGGCGTGCACCACTGCACCTGACTAGAAGTGTTTAATAAGTGTGTGTGAGCATGTATGCATGGTTTTGTTTTGTTTTTGTTTTGATTTTTTTGTTTGTTTGTTTCATGGGGTTTTTGTTTTGTTTTGTTTTGGTTTGGTTTTTTTGTTGTTTTTTGATTTTGTTGTTTTGTATGGGGGTATGAAACCAGGGTCTTGCGCCTATTCGCTTTGTAGGTGCTGGACCGCCACGCTGCGCCCCCGGCCCATATTTTTACTTTTTGACACAGGGTCTCTCTGGGTTGCGCAGGCTGCCTGTGATCTTGGGCTTGCGAGCCTCCTGCCTTCACCCCCAAGCTGCTGGGAATGCAGGTGTATACCACCGCACCTGACTATAAGCGATTCTATACGTGGGTGGGAGCGTGTATGCGTGAGGTTTTTTTTTTTTTTTTAATTTTTATTTGCTTCCTTCCTTGTTTTACTCTCTTCCCTCTTTCTATTCTCCTTCTCTTTTTCTTATGCTATATATGCATCCTCGTATTAATTATTTTACCATCAGAGCCCCCACATGTCTGTCAGTTTGCCGTGGGGGCTTGCGTGTTGCGATGAGGCTGAGAGCTCTGCCA